>VZTZ01031704.1:0-47500 GCA_013400955.1 Drymodes brunneopygia
ATATATATATAAAGTTTTTTAAAATAATTTTGAACTATTGTAGTTTTCAGATCACCAATAATCTCACGTTCATTATAGCATGAAAAAAAAACAAAACCCACCAAACGTGTTTAAACTCTTTTGAAATCCTTTGGTACCTTTGGTTAATGAACTCTGAGTGATTTTTTAGATGTTTCAGAAGTCATTTAGTATTCTAGTCTTGCGAGGTGAATTTGCAGTTCAGGACTGCATTTTAATGGGCCCAGAACAGGTAACCAAGTATCTTCTACCCATAAGCCTTGATGAAAATGGTACAGTCCAGACTGTTAGCATGGTGCTTCGTGTGTATGTGCTGCCAGTAACAAGATTTTTTTTTTTTTGATAAGGCATAAAAGAAACTCATTCCTTACATCAACTGTAATTCCATCATTCCATGTCTGTTGATACAGACAATAAAAAATGTTGTGTAGTCAGTACTAATTACTGACATTATAGCATTCTCAAATGCAATAAAAATGCTGGTTGTTCACACTGGTAATGCAAGTTGCCATGTCCGAAGTTCTTGTTTTGTTGTTTCCCCCTCACAGTGACTCTGATGTCACATCCCGTGGTCCCTGATCCGTGGAGCATCTGGCTGCTCCTCATCCATTCCCAACACTTTCATGGATGGACAGATCTCATTCCTCTCCTTGAGTATCGCCCAACCACATCAGAGTACAAAATATTTCAGTGGTGGTTTCATGGACAGTCTGTACAGGGCAGTTGGGTGAGGCTTAAGCACTGGAAGCAAGGAAGACAGACATTCCAAGAATTCATCCACTTCTTCAAGGAGATCCTTCCGTTTCACCCATTGGGGTCACGGGGTTATTTGGTTTCTCCTTGGACTCTGTTTCAAAGCATGAAGGATGGGTTGGGGTTTTCATCCTGCAGCTCCTTCCCAGTGCAGTGGCCTGATGGGAATGGTGCTGCTGGCTTTGGTGGGAAGGGCTGGGAATGTGCACTGCACCCCTGCCAAAAAGGGGTTTGCAGGATCAACCCACAAAACCATGAGGAGCAAAATCCCAAGTGGTGCTGTCACCTGAGACAAATGAAAGGAAAAACCCACCTTCTTTTCCTTTCGAGTAAGCACACATTTATTTTCTTCATCAAGTTTTGTAAAGAAAAATAAAATGTTTAATAACTAGCATTAGCAGCAAACTGAAATTTCAGAGGAGAGATTTTTCATGAATAATTCATTAAAATTTCACATCTGCAAGATTAGTCATCCAAATAAAATGCTAATGTCAAAAACATGCACCGTCTATAATATTCTCATCAAGAAATCTTTTTGCATATAATGATAAATGCTTAAATTAGTACAAATGATTTTATAAAAATATTCTATCATAAAATTACACCAGATAACTATTTTTTGGGGGGAGGGGAATCTTTGCACACTCATTATAGTGTGTATCCAAATGGTATTGACTGGTAGATTTTAATAATCAAAATACAGAGAATACAAATTTGGCCTTGGTTGTATGGTACACTTCCATCGCTCGTGGGATTTTAGTAAACTGGAGGGGATTTGTGGGATTAAATTTTCCAAAGTCACAGGCAGAGGGGATTGAGCCAGAGGCTGGTGTTTGGTCAGGGGTGCTCTGCATCTGTAAAATGGGGGGAGTCAGCTCCAGGTAGGGAAAGAGGATGTGTCCTAGCAGGGCCCTCAGGCCCTCTCTTGGAGAACTGTCAGGCTACAAAGCCATTACAGATGAGTTGGCTGTTCCACCTCCTTGGGCATCTCACCTCAAAATGATTTGGGGGTCCAAGTGAAATGTTTGTCACCTGCTGACTGCCCATGGCCTCGGGTTTAAGGGGAGCTGCTGGGGTGGGTGCCACATGCAGCCTGTGCTGAAGAGCTGGCACTGAGCTGAGCAGCAGGACCATCCTTTCCCCTCCTGTCCCAGTCAGTGCTGCCCTGAGCAGCCGATGGGAATCTGGCTCTGGGCCACCTTTTGTATCATCTTTGTACTATTAATTGCATTTCTCCTCCCTGGCTGCTCCATCAGGGAACATCATACAATGCCTTCCGACTGCACCAGCAGCAGCCAGCTGGGAAATACCTTTTCCAGGCAGAAATGCTCTTTTCCACCACAGCTGAAAAGCACTTTTATGGGCAGTGGTGAGGCAATGTGTCTCTGAGGAATTTCCAAAGAAAACTGGAGCCTGTGGGTAGTTTTTCTGGGTTTCTCCTGTCCCAGAGGGAAAAGCTGAGGAGCTGGAGGCCCAGGAGGACATGGCAGCCACTGTGCTCCTTGCACACCCACCTGCTCCCTGCAGATGATCCCATCAGTGACATTTCACTCGGGCTGTGATCACAGAGTCTGACAAACTTCATATTAGTGGACTAATTTAAGGGACTGGCAGTTCCTGGTGCCGCTCGCTCTCACGCAGCCACACACACACACACACACCCCCTTCCTCACAACAAGGTGTAATTAGCCCTTCTTGACCTATTAATCAGGCTCAGTCTTCAATGATGATGTTAAACGTTCGTTTAATGGTGTGTTAATCAGGGCTATCTTTCATCCTCTGCAGTGGTGGTTAATTCTGGCACATTGAACTCTCCTCATCCTCACGTTGCCACAAGCCACTGTTCTCTCCAGCAGTGAGGACTGAGGTGGTGGGACGTGGCCCTCAGGTGCGTTTGCAGCCTCCATGGTGTCCACACCTAGTTTTTCCCCAAACCCTGGAGCTGGGGCGTAGCAAAGTCCTTCTTTCTGCCCCATTTTATTGCCTTCATTGGAGATCTTCAAAGCACATGAGCTGGAAATGGCAAACAACATCACCATGGGGTATTTAGCAAAAACAATCCCTCCTCCTTTCTTCCACAAGGATTTTCTCTGTCGAGCTCGAGGAAAAGGGAAAAATTCCTCCTCATTTTGTGCTGCTTTGTCTGTATTTATTTAGAGGAGTCCAGTGACCATTTTTTATGCCTCTCAGAAGCCTGAAAAATATTTTTTTTTCTTCAAGTTATAATGTTAATTTGAAGGTAACCGTCCTTTCAAGGATTAATTCCAGCCAAAGCAATAACCATTATTTACCAGAGTTTGACATTTTTATCACTCATCATATTAGCAAATTTCCATTGAAAATGCTAAAATGGTTCGTCATAAGGCACATAACTGCTTTGGCTGTAAAAATGACCAACACAAGTGCCTGTACTCAAACATTAAATTATACTGTAATTAATAAAGACAGTTAAACTGTCTACTAGCAACAGCAATTTAGGTAACCACATTTGATCGGCTATAAATTGTAACTACATTAAAATTCCAGAAATATTAGCAATATGGATTACTTGATGGAAATAGGTGCTGATCACCAACACTCCTATTTTACAACGGAAGCACAGGTCATGTTGGCCACAAAACTGTGGGCGAAGATCAAGGCTGAGTACTTTTAATCTTGTGAAACAAGCAATTACAAATAGTTGCATCGATTTGTTAAAAAGCTTTAGGTGACATAAATTGTTTCCTGTTTAGCTTATTGCTCTGATACATAAATGTCACCCAGTATAATATTAATTAGGGTCACAGAACAACAAGGGTCGGGTGATAGAGTGTGTGATCCGGGATGTGTCAATCCTTTGTGGAGGCAAGAGCAGCCTCAATGCCTGCCGTGCTCAACGCCTCGTTTTATGTGATGACAAAAGAAAGCAAAGGAAACTGTATTTTAATATGTGAAGTAATTACTTTAGTACTAGTATAATTTTATGGTTTGGGATAAATTACAGTGTTTTCATTCTCCTGCGCTTGCCACATAACATAAAAAATCCACATATAGCATCAATAAAATAGAATACTGTTTATAAAGGCTTTCTGCTGCACAAGACCAACACTATTCCTCCTAGCAGATGGAAACTAAGCACACATTGCAGTCTGGTGTGTGTTTCTACACTTAATATTTTTTTTTTAAACCAAAAAATGGGCTGTGCAGGTTATTTACTTAACATAAATCAAATGTATCATATACACTGTTTCTTTGGATTGGCATCCGACTTAGAAAAATACAGTAAGGTCCTGAAAAATCTGGAGAAAATTTATTAAATATGATTTTTACTGTAATAGAATATTAATGTAACCCAATGCTCATTTCCCATTAAGTTGATCCCTTTTTAATACACACATGCTTTTTATTATTTTGCACTCATGCGAAAATTCCACATTCAGAGAGTTTCCATCTCCTTAGGAATGTCTCTGGCAAAGGCACAGTAAGAAATCTTGCACTGAAAAAAAAAAATAATAAAAAATAGCAAATATCGACCGATAAGATGTGGCGAAGTGCTGATGAACTGAAGCAAAAGCCAATGATATAATAAAGGGTAAAAAGGCATTCAGCGCTGCGAGGGGAACAGGAGAAACAATTACACTTTAAACCCCTCCTTCTCACTGCCACTGTACCACAGCGCAGATGAAAATGTTTGATTTGCAACATAAAAGATTCATTAATTACCACTTGAATATTTAAAGCTATTTTGCAGACTAACAGAGGTAGATAAAGCACTGAATTAAAACCTCTAATAAAATTGTAAAAATATTTCTGCAAGTTTACCAGCGTTGCAATTCCTCCCGATTTAGGGAGCCAGGCTTGGCTTGTTCAGGAAGGAATTATTTCATTTTTGAGTGGGTATTTGAGGTAAGATGGTGTGATTGCATGGGGCTATTTGTCTCTCATTCTCAAATGTTTACAAAATACGTATTTGGATGCTTACCCTTCACGTGTGGTTGCCCTTCATGGGAGAAGTGTCTTTAAAGAACAGAACAGTGGATGGGAAATGTGGCTGAGCCACACATTAATTTTAATACATTTCCATATACAGTAAAGACACATCTAATCATAACTGTGGTCTAATGCTCTCTTTGATATGAGGCAGTGGGGGAAAAAATCTGTTAATCCTGTTATAATTACCCTTGTTAGACTTAAAAAAAATTAAATTGGAGCAGTATCCTCTTTTGCAAGGGTGGAGAACTCATGCCAGTGGTAGGAATGGGTATCATGGAAAGCATCTCTGTAGCCCTGTGGTACACCCTGAATTTGCCCCATGGAGGCTGAGTTATTACCTCTGGGCTTACAGGATGGGTACTCACCCAGAAAGCTCACTGAAACTTAAATAAAAATTAAGGATATATATTTATTTGCACAACTTCTAGCTGTGGGCAATACAGCCTCAAAGTGCTGTGAGCCCCTCACCAGGCAGTGTAAATCTTGGTGGCTCAGGAGCTGAATCTGACACTTGACAATTGCTATGTTAATTTTTACCTGTTTGCATTCAGTTGGCAGTCAGTTGTTTTTTTTTTTAAAAAAAGCACTTTCTATTTTTAAACAAGTGACTGTTTGAAATCTACCACAGTGCAGCGAGGGCTTGATTGCGGGCTGAGGGTTGAAAGATACAGCAACAGCACTTTTAACAGTATGTTAACGATGATGAGCCAAAGTGTATGGATTTAATAAGAGAAAAACAGTTGCAGTTCTTTCTCATTGTCATTAATTTATGCGGCTAGCCAGCGAAATTCAAAAAAAAATGCCCAGTTATTTTTGGATACACCCTTTACACAACTGTTCCTGTTGTAATTGTTGAGTGTCCGCTGCAGTTAAAAGGATTTTTAAATCATTCCTCTGTGCTTGGCTGTGAAATGCCTGATTTCAGATGTTCTGGGTAGGTCCAGAGTGCTCGAGGAGGCTGTTGCCAGCCATGGGACCCGTGTCACAGGCAGCACTGTCTGCCATCACCTGGACTCCACCTTCACCAACAAACCATAATATCCAGGGCAGTCACTCCCAGTCCTGCCAGAAAGGAAAGGGCGTACTCAAAATATTTCAGGCCTTGCCCTTGCTTATTGTTTTTGGAAAGTCCTTTGTTTTCTTCTTTTGGTTTTGGTTTTTTTTGTTGTTTTTTTTTTTTGTTCAACCCACTAGCTAATGTTCATTTGTGCTGGGCACAATAAAAGCCTGAGCCTGTCAGTTTATATCACACAAGGGGAGGAGCAGTTGGTGATGTTTGAAATATTTTAGACTTTAGAAAAATTCTTGTAGGTGTATTTGCTGTGTTCAAAAAAAAAAATGGATTACTCCTAGTAGTTTATAAATAAATGGATGTCTTCTAGTAATTTATAAATATATATATATGTATGTGTGGGTATATATACATATATAGATAGATATATATATCTACATATACTTTTAATGTGCTTTGATATGTATATAGGAATGAGGTTGTGCTAAATAAAGCCTCTTAAAACTTGAAAAGGGGAAAACTTGCAGATTTCCCCAGCCCCACCTTGCTGAGTACAAACATCCACATGGTTCTTAAGGGATGGCAGGAGCTGGCTGTGACCTGGCAGTGGCTCACGCCACTCTTTGCCTTTAATATTGAGAGTGGCCCTGTGTATTCCAACAGCAAACGTGCACACACAAACATCCATCACATTTTTGGCTTTGCTGCCTCTGCAGGCAGGCAGGAGGGGAAAATTGTATTCACTGGCCATGAAATGAATTTAAAATAAAAATCGGAGAAATAAAAAGTCAAGCTTTTTATTATTTTGGCAAGCACTGGGGTTTATTTTTCACTTACTTGTTGGGCTGGGCTTTTTCCCCTGTTTCCTAGACGTACTGGACAGACTTGCACTGTGTATAATTGCATGGGCAGAGTCTGGAGAGCTTTCCAAACACATGATGTTTATACCTCATGCTCACACTGGCTATTTTTAAATATTGCTACTTTCTGCTGCATTTTCAAAGCTTCTCCCGACACCTCAAGCAGTCTGGAGCAGTCTCACCTGTTTACACCACCACCAAGTGCTGGCAAATTCAAAACAAAAACATCTGATAAAAATCAAATATTATGTTGCTAACTGCAAAGTTCATTTCCCCTCAGAAGTCCGTCTTTAATTATAAAACCCGCATAACCCANTTCTTTTTTTTTTTTTTTTTGGTTTTGGTTTTTTTTTTTTTTTTTTTTTTTTTGTTCAACCCACTAGCTAATGTTCATTTGTGCTGGGCACAATAAAAGCCTGAGCCTGTCAGTTTATATCACACAAGGGGAGGAGCAGTTGGTGATATTTGAAATATTTTAGACTTTAGAAAAATTCTTGTAGGTGTATTTGCTGTGTTCAAAAAAAAAAATGGATTACTCCTAGTAGTTTATAAATAAATGGATGTCTTCTAGTAATTTATAAATATATATATATGTATGTGTGGGTATATATACATATATAGATAGATATATATATCTACATATACTTTTAATGTGCTTTGATATGTATATAGGAATGAGGTTGTGCTAAATAAAGCCTCTTAAAACTTGAAAAGGGGAAAACTTGCAGATTTCCCCAGCCCCACCTTGCTGAGTACAAACATCCACATGGTTCTTAAGGGATGGCAGGAGCTGGCTGTGACCTGGCAGTGGCTCATGCCACTCTTTGCCTTTAATATTGAGAGTGGCCCTGTGTATTCCAACAGCAAACGTGCACACACAAACATCCATCACATTTTTGGCTTTGCTGCCTCTGCAGGCAGGCAGGAGGGGAAAATTGTATTCACTGGCCATGAAATGAATTTAAAATAAAAATCGGAGAAATAAAAAGTCAAGCTTTTTATTATTTTGGCAAGCACTGGGGTTTATTTTTCACTTACTTGTTGGGCTGGGCTTTTTCCCCTGTTTCCTAGACGTACTGGACAGACTTGCACTGTGTATAATTGCATGGGCAGAGTCTGGAGAGCTTTCCAAACACATGATGTTTATACCTCATGCTCACACTGGCTATTTTTAAATATTGCTACTTTCTGCTGCATTTTCAAAGCTTCTCCCGACACCTCAAGCAGTCTGGAGCAGTCTCACCTGTTTACACCACCACCAAGTGCTGGCAAATTCAAAACAAAAACATCTGATAAAAATCAAATATTATGTTGCTAACTGCAAAGTTCATTTCCCCTCAGAAGTCCGTCTTTAATTATAAAACCCGCATAACCCATTTCCTTTGGTGTGCAGAAAGGTGTGTAATTAAACTATCAGCATAATACCTTTCTACATGTAAAACCTGCACTTATGAACTTTAACTGCTGAATAAAAACTCCTATTACATGACCATTAAGTATTATGAATAAAGCAAGTCATTGTAGTACTTGATTAATTTTTATGCACTAACCATTGTGTTCTGCACAAATTTGGTTTCTTTAGTTTCTTTTTTTGGTAGGTGTCCCTTCTCGCAGCCATCCTGGTGGGTCAGCCATCTCCACCCACATATAAGGTTGTGCTCCATCTCTCCATGCTTCTGTCCTGGCTGTGGCCATTCCCAGGTCTCTGTGGCCTTTCTGGTGTCATTGTGGAGGAGGATTGAGCTTTGCTCTGTCTCTGTGATACCCCAGTGGATATTACAGTGAAGGGCTGGTGTGGCCAGTGAAGAGGACACAAGGTGACAGGAGGATCAGGTCCCTGCTATGAGAGAATGTGGTGCAGGGTTGAGCCCTGACTTCCTCATCTCATCTCTGATTGGGTTGGGGAGTTATTCTCCCCAGCTGAGTGGTTTTTAACTAATAAGGGAAATCTGATTTGTCTTCTTTCATGTGGATGTGGCAGCAGACCCTCAGAGAAGAACCTTTCCACACTGCTTGTGCTTCTGTTTGTAGGACCCCAGAAGCTTTGCCTTATATCTGTTACCTCCATCCCTGATCCTCCCAAAAACGTCTTCACCACATATCAGCCTCTTGCCAAGTGAAGTGGAAAAGCGAAAATAAATATCCCAGCTAAAACCCGTAACTCCAAACCCCTAACTGTCAGCAGGACCGAGTATGCCAAGATGCTGAGGAGCATTCTGTGGTGCTGGTCCTGGCTGCACTCCACAGCCTGGAGGACATCTCCAGGACATCTCCCACCCTATGTGCAAACATTCAGGTCCCCAGGCCATTATTCATCAGCTCCTTGCAGCCACGCTCCCATATGCTGCCTGATGATTATATTGAGGCTGATCTTTGAAGTCTGGAGTCAGGAAGTTTAGCTCAGTTATAATCAATAGCATTTCCAGCTCTTGGAAATCTGCACTAACCACTCAAGGCAGCCAGGCTGCATTATGTCCTTGTCTATGTATATATTTGCATGTTCATTAGCCATGTAGTAGCACAGCTGTATGTGGTTTCATTTAGCTTTTAATTATCTTCTTTGGGTTAGTGTTTTCATCTCCACTAGACTTAGCAAAGAAAAGAAACTCAGGCAAAATAAATGCTGCTGAGCAAGTCTGGGGCAGGGAGTGCTATTTCCTTGTTCTTCCTACTGTTCCATCCCAAAAGAGATGTTTGGTTCAAAAGTTCCAATGTATATTTATAACAAATGTGTCTCTTCATTTCCCCCATCATTTGCTTATCTTATTCAGGTGGTTGTGGGTGTAATTTTTCATTTGCAGCAGGTGTTTTTTTACATATTAGATAAACTCCATCCTTACAATCCTTGGCATGGATGTTTGTATTTGCTCCAACAGCTGCTGTTCCACAGCTCGCTCGCACACAGATCAAGGCATCCTCCTCTTTTGATGGAAGTGACTCATACCTCAGATGAGCTGAAAAAAAATACCATGCTCAGCTGCAGACACCTGCATTCATGCACTGGGTTTAAAAGTTAGGATGTGGGTTCAAGCTAATTTTGTGCTCTTCAGGTTCTTATACGACACCCTTTATATTGGTTTCTGAGAAATTTCCATTAGTAAGAACAAAACAAGGTGACTAATTTCTGTGTTGAACTTTCTTCTCCTTTCCTCCCACCCCACCCAATAAACAAAGAGAAAAATTATGTGATTTATTTCATTCACTTCAATTACTTGTAACAAGGCCAGGCCCCAGGGTCAAAGGCTCAGGGGTCATCCTTGGTTTAACAAGCAGTGAGGTTTTCTGTGGCTTCACTGCTGTGCAGACTAGGGTAGGATGCTGAGCCCCCCTCCTCAGTGTTCCTGGCCCTGGTGTGTACAGCACCAAGGCCTAGAGGAAGTGTTGATGGAGAGGCCAATCTTATTTCACAGGAGTGACAATGAGAACTGGCATTTTAAAAATGCAGTGATTGAGAGCAGCCGTGGTGAGCAGTGAAGGCTGGTGCTGCAGGAGTGGTGCTTGCAGAGCTTCAGCCAAATGCAGCCAAATGCTCTCTCACCATGGGATGGATGCAACTGCCTATCATGCTTTAAACACAACACAGTCTCAGTTCTGCTGTGTGAAATTAGAGATTTGATTTTTTTTCTCTTACGAACATAGTGGAGTAGAAACACAGACATGGCAAGAATCTGGAAGTCCTGCACTGCTGGCTATCTCATAGGTGTGTGGGCTTCTCCTTGGATACTGGAGGATAGCACTGGGCTTCTCCAGTTCACCTGACTGATTTGCTGATCAGCTTCTGCTCTTTAAAAGAGCCCCTTGAAACATCTCAAGGCAACAGTCATCAGTTAAGAAGTGCCACTAGTACAGGTGTATTAGTCCACCTTCATCCTTATCTTAGGTGATCTCCAATAGCCTCTCATTGTTGAGCAGAGTGGATGAGTTAAAACAAGCCATACCTGGCTCTTTCAGAGGTGTTTTCTGGCATTTTACTGCCCTTGACAGTTTTTTCCTTCTTGGTTGAAGGAGTGAGACCCACTCAGTGCTGATGCAAGGAGGCACAACTTCACTGGAGCTGACAGTTCTGTTTTCCTGTTACACCAGTGGTTTATTTGGAGAGGAATTCCCAAGTGTCTGTTGGGGAACTGGAGCCAGGCAGCTGGGAGCAGATGGTGCCTTATCAAAGGGCAATAATTGTTCATGAGTTAGACTCCTCTGCATCACTTTGCTCCCACAGACCCAAAGTAATGTCTGGAGCCAGCCTCTGCTTGCCATTTCAGGAGCTCTCCTGTTGCAAGAGAAATATATTTTTATAGTTTGCTTACCTTGACACTTCCAACAATTTCCCAGCAAGCTGAAGGTGTAATTAAATGACATGCCAGATGCTGGTGTGCGTTATATTATACCAGCTCTCAGCTGGGCTAGCAAAAGGGAATGAATGGAGTCTTCAGACAGCTCTCCTATAGATAGTTATTATCTCTTTTCAATAAAGAATGGGTAAGGTTGAGCAGAATGTCAGTAAACCTGTAATTTTCTAGCCTTTCAGTTACCTCTGTTCTTGTGATCCACCAGTGATGTGAAGTTTTGTTGTACTTTGTTCCGTCAATTATGGCATCACTCCAAGAAGGTGGCGGGCTCCTGTGTTGCATATGCATATTTATGATAAGGTATGTTCTGATCTTCCTGTTGTGCCTGAAACCAGGTGTTCTGGGCCTTTTGAGGTGGGTTTGCAGCACAGCCTCTTTTTTTGGGCGCTGAAGCTTTTGGGGTAAAGCTTTTTAGCTGTAGGCTGAAAAAACAAAAGCTTGCTGGGAAAATGGCAGCAAGGTTTCATAACTTCAAACCTAAAGAAACAAAATTATTTTTGTAACTTTAATCATAGGATTTCTAGAATGTATTTGCTTACTTCACTGTATCTGCTACCTCAGAAGATGGATCTGGTGTATCCCTTGGCAGTTGCACTCAGGTTTTAGAGCATTTGGTTTTCAGCTTTGCAGGACACCAGCCCAGTTTTCAGGGAGATAAGATGTTGGCTGACACAAGACAAACTTGCCAGTGAGATTTATTTACTTACTTGGAAGTGGAGATGTTGTTTTAATAATCCAGCCAGTGCAGGAGTGGAGGTGTTGAACATTCTCATGGCTGGCCTGGAGAAGGGTTTGCTGTAGCGTGGTGTGGTCCTCCCTCTGCCAGAGAAGTGTGCTCTGCACGGAGGGCAGGCAACCCAGCCAGGGAAGCAGAGAACTGCAGGAGCAAGGACTGTTTTTCTTTCCCAAACTTTGACAGTTCTTCATCTAGATATTTATATTTATCAAGAGCATGTGAGACATACTGTTTTAAGACCAATGTTTTTAATGGGCTGGTGACTCCTGGATATCTGGAGAGTCAATGACGCTGGCCAGCCCCAGCTCGCAGAGCGCTGAGTCCACCAGCAGCCAACAGGGTTCTCCTCTGCTCTTTTGGGGTGAGATGTTCCATTTGACAGAAGAAAGCAGCAGCCTGAAACTTTCACATGCTGTCAGTTCAGCGTGTGCAGGGCACCTCTTTCAGAAGTGAAGCATGCTCATAATTAAAGATTAATTTACTAGCACTAAACCCAAAGCTTCCCTCAAAGTCTACTGTCAACAGACACGCTCCCTTTCAGTGACATTTGCATTTCTAATTGGGACTGCTTATTACCAGAAAGTCTCTGCAGCTGAGATTTAATTTTATATATTTGCTGGTTGTTGTCTTCAACCAGTGCTCTGCATGTGATATTACCCAGTGTGTCTCGCAGTGTGTGTGTGCCTCTGAGTGGGCACAGCTTCACCCTACCAGACAGGCAGGAGCATGCGCACGTCAGGAAGCCACAGTGTGCCTCAAGATGTCTTGTCAGTGAGAAATGCTGCAAAGGTCAGTCCATACAGGGCAGTCAGATGTGTAAAGGAGCAAGTTCAGAAATGGAGAAGGCCAACGCTCTGCTTTTGTGCCATGGGTAATGTTTTCTCTGTTCTTTCAAAATGGAGTATTTCTACTTCACAAGATACATTCAGACTCTTAGAAATCTCAGTAGAGATGTGAATCACTTTCCTTCTCTAATTTACTGATTGATTTTTTTTTTCTTTTGTCCTGGAAGAACTGATATTGAGAACCCCATTTAAGAAGTTGTAGCACACCTTTTAGACCCTTAGTAATGGGAAATTGTTAATAAGTGGGCTTCTATGGCCTGGTCCTCCCTATCCCTATTTCCTGCTTCAGTGCAGGTATCAAAATCCAAGGGCAAAGTCCCTGTACACACCATGAGAAAGACAGTGCCTGCCCAAAAGAGATTGCTGCTGGAATAGACAGGGAAGAAAGGAAATATTATTATTCCTCTTTAACAGATGGGAAACCAAGGCGCAGAGAGTTGAAGAGGCTTGCCAAAAGTCAGACAGAAATCTGAAAACAGCCAGGAACCGAATCCAGGTCTGCTGAGACTCAGGCCAGCGCCTTAATCACTCAACTCCTCATAGATATTATATTTCTGCAGTTGTTATTCACTAGGATAGACTGTGAAATTTCTGCCTCTAGCTATAGCTGCAGTGCTCCTATAGCATCTTCTACCCCCCATGTAATTCCTCTCCCTTTTTGTTCCCCCATATATGTCAAAAAGTCCCTCTCCTCCCACCCCTGCTTAGGAAGATGCTCAGCATAGCCCTGCCTTCATTTGTGTGCTCCAGCCCTGACCTCCCTCACAAACAAATTCCTTCCTTTTCCAACACTGCTTCCATTTGCCCCCAGCCTTGAGATAATTCCTGTCTGGTGCTGAAAGCATCGTGCTTGTCCACAGAACCTTCCCATGGCTGCTGTGAAAACCTCCCAAACTGAGATGCTCAGACCCCTGGAAAGGAAGAATTTGTGGGTACTCCCACACATTCCATCCCAAAGCCTGGCCACAGACCCCTGCACACAGCTCAGTGCTGGAGCAGTTTAAGCAAAGAGCTTATGCAAATCCTCTCCTATCCATCACAGAGGGGAGTCCTTCATACTTCAGGAGTGATGGGAGAAACAATCTATCGATATTCCGTAATGAGCATAAATGCCCTTTATAAATTGTTTCCCTTTTATTGACTCTAAAGCAAATGTAGCCGTGAATGCTGTACATTAATACATTTTATACCTTCTAATGGTTTGATGGCCTCATATATCCAGTAACGCTGAGAATAATCATTAGATTGTAAGGAGTGCAAAATATGTTTTATCACTTGAAAATGGAATTCCTTCTTGAAAGGTAAAACCAGTGGTAGATCATTGATTTGAAAGGTCAGGGTTAAAAAGCTTATTAACGACTGGGTTAAGCTCTAGTAAAATTCTTTGTTTTACTCAGCTGTATGAAGCATTTAGCTAAGTGAGACTCTTCATTAGGACATTAGTGCTTTTATACTAGCTGTGTAAGGTAAAAATCAGTAATTTCCAGCTTATGCTAGGGAAAAATGCATTGCAAGTGGCACACACTCCAAATAACACTGGGTGACACATGGCCATGGTGTGATGGAAAACAACTGCTGCAGCATTCAGGGCTGGGGGGCAGCTGGTGTGTGCAATCCCTGCCTCTCCCTGTCCTGTGTGGGGACCCTGAGCAAGCCTTGGCCAAGCAGATATATCAGGTTATCAGATATATCAGGTGCTACAGCAGATGACCAGGTAGAAATTCTGGTTTGGGTTCCAGAAGCCACATAGTTGTGTCAGGATGCCACAGCACTGAGCTAATGAGCCCCAGATCCCTACAGGGCTCTGGATTAGCTAAAGCATGAGGTTCACAGGGCTACAAGGCTTTCTGCCTCTGAGACAGGGAGTTTCTGCCCGGGGAAATCCATGCCTGACCCTCTCACCATTCCCTAAGTGTCACGTGAGTCACAGCACATGGAGGAGGGCTCTGTATTTTGGGTACACCAACAATGCCAGCTCAAGCTCATTGTGATTGTTCTCTATCCCTCTCAATCCCTCTGAACCATTAAAGAAGCAGAGAGAGAGATGCCAGAAGCAAGGCAGGGTGGGACCATGGCATGGGATGCTGCTCATTGAGAGTGATGGGAATTTTGGAGATCACATGAAAAATGTGGGTACTGCAAGGTCCACATGAGCAGAAATGTTCATGCCAGATGAAAATAAGAAAGGTTGCCCAGCACCACACTGTGCTGACCCTGCCCACTTGTAAAAAAGAAGTGGAAATAATTAGGAAGAAATTCTGACCTCTCAGGTTGGTGAGAACTTGGCACAGGTTGCCCAGAGAAGCTGTGGCTGCTCCATCCTGGAAGTGTTCAAGGCCAGGTCAGGTGGGGCTTGGATCAACCTGGGATGGTGGAAAGTGTCCCTGCCCGTGGCAGAGGGGTTGGAATGAAAGAGGTTCAATCTGAAGAAAGAAGGAAAAATAAAATCACTGCAAGGATCATTAATCACTGGAGTGGGTTGTCCGAATACGTTGTGGAATCCCTGAACCTGGATATTTTCAAGAGCTGAGGGGCCACAACCCAGAGCACAACTGTCACCAGCCCATCAAGAAATGCTCTCTAAAATCCCACAATAGAAACCAGTGCCAGTGGCAAATGTGGCAAAGATTTCCAAAGATTCTACAGCTTCCAAAAGCTGCAATGTCAAAACCACATTATGGTTTCACCAGTTCAGCATTTCCACAGACATTTATTTTGGATAGAATAGAGTATATCCAGTTGGAAGAGACCTACCAGGATCATCAGGCCCACTTCAGGGCTGACCAAAAGTTAAAGCCTGTTAATGACAACATTGCCTATTTTTAAGGCACTGACCAGCCTGGGGCATTGACCACCTCTCTTGGAAGACAGTTTCACTGTTCCTCTTGAAGGATCATGAAGATTATTCTTTCACCAGTATCTTCTTCTTACACTTGTCCTCAGCATTTGCTACTTGTTTCTAACAAAAAAGAGAGGCCTAAAACTCTGCCATACCATGTTAAGGTTTTTTAATGTTTTTAATGGAACAAAATAACAATACAGAATATAATATCCATAGCATGTGCTTGGTGCAATGTAATTGCTCTGGGATACTCAATTCTTTCCATATAAAGCAGCCATACCAACCCAACCATCGGAACGACTTTAATATTTTATAGTGAAATTAAATTGCAGATTAAAACAGATGGTTCGAACATTTCATTACCAGCCATGGTGCTTATTTGCTGACCATTGGCTGGTATATGTAAACATATAAAAAGCAAAAGAGCCCTTGGATACAAACCATACTCTCCCATAGCTTTTCATTCATGGTTACAGCATGGTTATGAATGTTATGGATCCAGACAGGGTCTTTAAATGTGCTGAATTCAATTTACTTGTACCGCTGAAAGGGGGAGGTCATGGAAAGTGCAGAATGGGTGGGAAGAATATAGAATATTTGTTAACTGTCCTGCCAATGCATTTCAGTTCACAGCTAGGCAGGTCCAGAGCCGTCTGCACCCTCATGGCACAGGAGCCTGGCACCAGCCTTCTGCCAGGACAACTTCCACTATCCCAGGATGCTCCAAGCCTCATCCAACCTGGCCTTCAACACTTCCAGGGATGGGGCAGCCACAGCTTCTCTGTGCCAGGGCCTGACCACCCTCACAGGGAAACATTTCTTCCTAATATCTGATCTAAGCCTACTGTCCGTCAGTTTGAAGTCATTCCTTGTCCTGTCACTCCAGGCCAATGTAAATAGTCTCTCTCCATCTTTCTTGTAGCTCCCTCCAGGTACTGGAGGTCACCCCAGAGTCTTCTCTTTTCCAGGCTGAACCATCCCATTTCTCTCAGAGCTGCTCCATCCCTATAACCAACTTGGTGCCTGCTCTGCACTCACCCCAACAGGTCCCAAAGGTGGACTCTCTCTTTGTTCCTGGGAAGCAGAGACCTGTCTGTGCTGCAGGACAGGGCTGGCAGCTCGTGGCAGAGAGGGCAGCACCACCAGCCCATCAAACAACCTGTCCTCACTGAATGAGTTAACTCTGCCTTCAGAGCCATTAAATAAAACCTTCACAATTACAGCAAGTATTTCCCCACATTTCCAGTGTACCAGCTGCACACAGCGACATTGCCCCAGGTATTTAATTTTTCAGATATTGTCAAACAAACAGAATTCTACTCTAAAAATAATTACGAACAAATCTATAAATGTATTTAGCTTTGGCAGAACTGAAGTGAATAGCTGTTTCTTAAAAGTGTAAAAGCCATGCTTTCAAATGTTTTCCATGTTTGTTACTGCTGGGTTGGTGAAAATGTAAGGATTTCAGGGAGTCAGAGATTCATTCTGTGCATCTCCATTGGCAGCACAAGGATGAGCCAAGGATATTCTGCTTTACCTCCACTGCATGATGCAGTAACCTCATGAAGGAATATTAGCACCTAGTGAGAGCACAGCAGGAGCATTACAACCTAAGGATTAGGAGAGGACACATTTCTCCTTTGCAGATGGTATGTCCAGCAATCCCAGTCAGGATTTCTGTCCCAAAGACTGAAGTCTGAGTGAGCCTGGGCATCTGCTGCCCAGAGGATTGGAAAAGAGGTTTGAGTTTGCACAGCTTTAGGGGAAAAAAAAATTAAAGCTGTGGTGCTAAGAGTCTTGTGCTGCTCTTGGAGAGCTGCAAAAAATGGAAAGGTTGTGGAGGTCAATATGCCCAGCAAAGCAAACAAATAGAAACCATCATTAAATTTGCCCCCTCTCTCCCAGCTCAGTGTTGGAGCTTCTGGTGGCTTTTATGTAGTTAAGATCTGACCAGAACTTCCAGCTATGAGGGCAATATCTTCTTTTCTTGACTGGTACTTCACTGGGCTTGCTGGGAGCTCTGGTTACAGCCCTGCTCCTGCGCAGTCACTGACCCAGCCTGAATCAGCCCAGATCCTGGGAATAATGGACATCAATCACACAGGACAGTACAGGGCCTCATTTCCTGAACAGGGGCTGAAACCTTGAAACAATGATGTGCAAAGACACATTCACAGGTGTCCACATCTGCTTCCCAATTTAAACCTTAAACCCTGGTTCTACAAGGGCTTTAAGGAAACGAGCATCCAAAGAGGAAAGTACAGGGGAAGGCATTAGAGGCAGAGGATCACCTTTTTGTGACACTGCTCTTTCAGGATCATAGCTGTGTCTTCAGACACATAATCCTTGATCCTTGTGTGTTAGAGCTATCATGCAGAAAAGTTTGCTCAAATAATAGCATATTGTTGACAACAAACTGGAAGAGTTATTTAAAAAGAAAATACCGGACAATGCATGCTTAAAAGTGTAAAAAAAAAAGAAAAAAAAAAAAAAGAAGGAATTGTATTTTAAAAATCAGTATTTATCAATAGTCCCAGCTATAACTGGAGATTCACAGCATGGATGCTGAAAGAATGGAGGCAGCATGGTAATGAAAAAAGCGTATCCATCATCAACAATACAATACTTACTGTGACCTAAGGTCAGGTTTGTACAGTTACACCAGATGTTAGATTTCAGCCCTCCTTTGAAATGAAGAAACACAATGGTTACTATTCCTGTAGTGTTGTGGATTTCATTAAACAACACGTTTATCTTTCAGCTTTAAAATGTAGAGCAAGATTAGGATATTCTAACATTTAGGTTTCAGAAGGATCCAGTAAGCATAATGTAAAGTAGGGGGGTGGCTCTATAAAAGAATTACTATTTTGAATGCAACAGCCAGATCTTTCCTGTGGCAGAACCGAGGGGCAGCAAAGGAAAGGGTGTAAGAACCAGATGCAATAAATAGCTCTAATTTGGTTTGTAAACCAGCCCAGGACAGGGTGTGCATGGCCCTGGGGATGCCCTGCCCCCTGACACTGCCAGAGCAACCCTGACTCTGAATAGGGCTTGCTCCTCCCTGTGCTTCAGCTTTTTTCCTCTTTTTTTCCTTCTCAAGCGATAACAGAGGAGTGGGGCCATCATTAGAGGAGCCTGACCTGAAAAGAGGCTGGAATTGCTTAGGGTTTCCTTTGGTCATCCCCTCTGAACTAAACTGCTCCAGCCCTGGCTGCTCCCCTGCCTCTGAGCTCAGCCCATTGCTTCAAATAGGAGACATTCCCTTGCAACACATTCCCTTACTTGCTTTATTTAATGTCCCTTTAGCAGCCATTGTGGTTTGATAAAGTTGTATATCTAATTCATTATACATGTATGTCTTTAGATATAAATCTATGTTACCTATATGCATTTATATTTACACACACATATGCACATATATACATAAATACATGACCTTAAGAAATAACTGCCACTCTGAAATCATATTCTTAGTCATTGCTATTAATCAGGAATACTCACATTCTCAGGCTGAACAGAAGAGATAAAAGACAGCTTGCAGTAGTTACCAAGAAGCCCTTAGATTATCCTCTCCTCTGTCTTCTTCAGCCCAGAACTTTGCATTGTTTGTAAACACCCCCTGTTTTGGACAAAGCAGGTAAGGTAGAGGAGCAAGGTCCATGACCTGAATTATTTCATTAAAAATTAAAGCTTTGTAAAAGTGTACACATTTCATTAACTTCACATTGCAGGCTTTGCAAATATTCTAAGGGATGCTAATCTCCTGGCTTTAATTAGATTGAAGGTCTCTTGCAAGGGCTATCATTTTAATATAAAATGAGCGATCTTTTAAGCTTTGTGAATTAGAAAACAAGAGCTCCCATTTTAGATCAACAGTTATACACTGAAACAAAAGATCTTTGGATTTTTTGCAAAGTTAAGGTTTACATACTGCCTACCATGCAATTACAGAAGTCAGGCAGCACATACATTCTGCACATCTGTCTGAGATATGCTCATAGAATCATAGACTGGTTTTGGTTGGAAGGTTCCTTAAAAGATTGTCTTCCACTATCCCAGGCTGTTCCAAGCCCCAGTGTCCAACCTGGCCTTGGACACTTCCAGGGATCCAGGGGCAGCCACAGCTTCTCTGGGGACCCTGTGCCAGGGCCTCCCCACCCTCACAAGGAAGAATTTCTTCCCAATATCCCATCTAAACATCTTCATTTTGAAGCCATTCCCCCTTGTCCTGTCACTACATGCTTTTGTAAATAAGGTCTCTCCATCTTTCTTGTACCCCCTCAAAAAACAGACAGAGACACCCCCACACTCCCCTGTCCTTGACAGCCAACGCCTCTTTTATACTATTTCCACTCCAAAACTCCCCCTAGATCAGGGCCTTTCTGGCACACTGGCCCTGTCTTTCTTCCTCTAATGACTTTCTGTGCAATATTAAGTTGAATTCCAGCAGAATTGCCCAGAGTGACCCAAGAGGAGCAGTTGTGGAGGGGAGAGGAGCAGGGCTCTGCCTGTGGGACACCCCAGGGGTGGCCTGGCTGTGAGTGTGGGATGGCATCTCAGCCCAGCACTGAACATATCTTCCCTGCCAGGGACTGCACTGAAGTATTTTAAATCTGCAGTTGTCATCTGCCCCTGTTCTCCTGCTATTATCCCCTGCTAGGAGGCGAATTTTTATATTTCTGACCAAGATGCAATCTTCTTTCCCTTATCAAACATAATGGAAAATGCTGTAGTTACAGAATAACAAACTCATCTCCTGGATAAATGTCAATCTATTTTTAACTGTGGGATCAGCTTGGGAGCTGCCTGTGACAGTGTATCACTTCATGCCAACATGGTGCCTCTTCATTTCTTATTTCACTCACCCCCAGCCCCCTGCCTTTGGTACCACATTGCCTTGGGCATTGCTCTTTTTCCCTCTTCCAGCTCTGCATGCAAAGGGTCTAATCCTGCCTGTTACCACCTTAGTATCTCCAGTTTAGGTAAAGGGATGCTCCTGCTTTTGTGCTGTTTCTCTTTCAGGCTTCAGCCCTGTTCAGTTGCTTTCAGCTACATTCATCTAAGCCCAGAAATTGCTTGTACAGCTGTGCAATTCAGCTTTGTGCACTCTGCTGTCGGACTTTTGGACCCATAATACACTTCCAAACCACCTTACTCTGTCTTTTGAGGTGAATTTTGTAGGTGAATGTATTATTCATGGATTCATGGAATGGTTTGGGTTGGAAGGGACCTTAAAGCTCATCTTGCTCCAACCCCTGCCATGGGCAGGGACATTTTCCACTGTCCCAGGTAGCTCCAAGCGCCATCCAGCCTGACCTTGGGCACTTCCCTGGGCAACCTGTACCAGTGTCTCACCACCCTCACAGTAAAGAGTTTCTTCCTGATGTCTAATCCAAACCTGCCCTTTCTCAGTTTCTTTATAGTCAGGCACTGGTCAGGCTGCTTTATGGAATCCGTGTGCAGAGAGAGACTTGCAAAAATCCCTTTACTTGTGGGGAACAGACATTCAAACCCATTGCTAGCATTAGATCCAGTTGGAACAGCAGTTAATTAAATAATGACTTTTTTCCTTTCTTTCAGTTCATCATTCATACCGATTGGGTGTACAGACTCTTCAAAACTAAGAGGGCTAAGCTCCTAGTATAAATTTAATTAATCAATAATTATAATTTTTAAACAATCTTGATTTATTAAAAATTGACCTAGAGAAAAAGCCCTGACTCCATTAATATCTGTGCTTAGTTCTCCACTGCTGACAGTCTTGCTGGGCAAGTTTCCTTTAAGAGCACAAAGTCCTCAATTTCATTTCTCCAGTTCCCTAATTTTGATTCAGAGCCACATCTTTGTTTAAAGGTTTATGTAGATAAACCTCAATTTTGTCAATCTCAATTTTGTATAAGAAGTAGGATCAACTTCTAATTTCCAATGTTAAATCCTACGCTCTACTTTCCACTGCAATATTCTCGAGATGACTGTTCCAGGTTAGATCCCATGCTGGGTTCAACACTTAGAATAAACTAAAGTAACAGTAACTTCATTTACTCATTAAGAACATGGGTTTGCTCTGAAACTACCTGATATGCAGTGAGCTTTCAAAGTTCAGGTTAAGATGTGCAATGGACAATAACAATGACATTAGGACTGACCAAAATATAAATTCTCTGCTTTCCTACTGCTTAAGGACACACAATAACACAAGTAATATTTTGTGATAGCCTGTATATGAAACAGATATGAAAGATCTTCCCAGGGAGTGCCCAGCTGCTTGATAAAGGGATGTTGTTTTCAGCACCTAGTGAGAGGTGAAAACTTATTGGCCACCCTATTTTCTTCAGTACAGAATCTATTGTAAGTATTCCTGAGGCCACTGTTACAAACACTACCCAAACATCAGCAGGGGATCAGCACAGGCTTGAGACTGCTGTGCTGCCAAGATGCTGCACTTTCCTCCAGAGAGCATTGATCCATGGGGGTGAAACTGGGTGGTGAGAGAGCTCTGGCTGTAGGAAATCCATCTCCAACCTCACCTCTGCTGCCGACAACCAATAAACAACAAGCATTGCATTCCCCTCCCTCACAGAGCAGTGCCAGAAGACACTTGCATTAGCACAGCAGACATTCAAACATTATTAAGAGCATGAGAAATGGTCATCCTGGAGTAAAACCAAAGTCCACAAGGAGCATTAACCTCTGGGGTTGGGTGCCTAGGAGAAGACAAGGTGCACAGAAAACACAGCACCCACTGCCAGCCAGCCAGGGTTAGCTCCCCTCGACAGCATCTCACTCTTCACGTGTCAGATTGACCTAAAAAACCCCTTTGCTGTACGTGCTCTGACAGGTGCTGTATTTGAACAAATGTTAATAGACAGCATATTAACTCTGACGGCTTCAGATCACTGAGGTGTGTGTCTGGGTTTGCATCTCCTGGATAAACATTCCTGACTCTCATCTGCTTTGATCAGTATCACTCACCCTGTGATCCCTGCTCTTACCCAGCGTCGTGACAAATTTTTGGTTCCGTGTCAACATCAATGTCTCAGTGGCTCTAATGGTGGTTGAGATGGGCCACTTCATCTCAGTATCACATCCTGGTGGCTCAGAATTGATCTGAGTGTTCTCTGAAAGTTTTATGAGCATCTCATTGCCAGGGATTTTTTACTATCTGGAAGGTGCAGGCACATTTCTACTGCCACAGTACAGAATGGAGGCAGAGAGGGCTACAGCACACTCAGACTCTTTCCTCCTCATATTTCACTTCAGAATCTCTCCTATTTAACCACTGGGCTGGAAAGGAGGAAGGTTTGTGACCTTTTTCAGGCCAAGGTAAAACAGTAGAAAAAATTCATTACAGAGTCACAGAATCATCAAGGCTGAAGAGATCTTCAAGGTCATCTAATCCAACTGTCAACCTACTACTACCATAATTACTCCTATACCATATCCTAAACCATGTTATTCTAAACAAGGAAAATTCCCAAGGGAGGGCATTACACTTTTTACAGGACTCAGAATCTGACCCATATTCAATGGGACTGTTGTGTCTCTTGTGTTTCTGCTACATTTTTTCCTGTTTTCTTCTTTTAAATATTGGAATACATATTTGGAAACATGTCCATAGCTCAACTCTATCAGCTTCAATAAAGCCATGCCTATTTCTACCAGATGAAGTTCTGCCTTTAAATTTCAGAGGATATAAGAAAACGCCCTAAAAGAGCATTTAAAAGACTGTACAGTCCACTGATTCTCCTCTGCCTTCGAATTCCCTTTGCCCCAAGCTATTACCTCAATCTACTTTTTTTTTCCCCTTCCCCTAGTGGCTGGTTTACCTCTCAGGTACTTAGAACAAAGAGTATTGTTTTGATCTGTGTTTAAGGCAGCATGTTCTGGAAGTCACTTGCATCACAGTTAGCATTCTACCTTTATTTAAATTTAAAATAAAGACGATTCTTACCTGTTACAACACTACAGAGAGGCTTTTCTTTCTTGTATAGAGATAACTGCAACATGTAAATATTCTAGTTGTTAGAACATGCAACCTAAAAATTAGGCTCATTTTCAAACCACATGCTCCAATTAATAAATAAAGTCTATTAGTGCTGAACTATTGATCAAACATAAGAATCAGGGATTCCAGCATCATCTCTTTCTCTGTCGGCTGCTACCTCCACCAGTCCTTATAAGTTAACATTTGAATTGGAATTAGCCCTTGTAATTACATTTATATTAATAGAATTAGAAGGCAAACGCTCTTCTGAGTTTTATCTTTGAGTGATAAACTGAATTCTCACTTCAATCTATTGAGCTTGCACAGAGATTTACTGTATGTGAACCTTGTAGTAATTTTGAGATTGAAACTTGGGCAATTTTAGGGACAGACAAGATCAAGAGACAGATTTGTCTGCTCTCAGGTGGCTGTACCCCACAAAGCTTTTCCTTTTCCAAACCCTTACTGGTTGCTCTTAGCAGCCCTTTCTGTAACCCATCAACTACTTAGTGTGTACAGAAATGTTTATATCCCTTGAGCTCGAGCCTCCTTTAGTTTCTCTTCATTTCCCTTTCTTAGAGCCTGTCCATTTGTTCTTGTATTTGACACTAGTTTTCTGACATCTCTCCTAGCTATTCCCCTTAGAATCGTGTATAAAATAATGATGTCCACCCTGAGCTTTCCTCTCTTCAAAAAGCACTGACCTAGTTTTGCTGCTTTTACAGTAGAAGTTCTCCAGTCCCATGTCAACGAGGTTGCCCTGACATATCTTAGCTCTGTTAGTTATCTCTCTCTTTTAATAATGGCATCCTGAATGGGGATTATTTCCTCTAAATGCATCTTCATCTGTTCCCTGTAGACTATTTCCTTTTGAGTTACTTCTGATTGATCTGTTTTTGGTGGTAGGGCTACGCAAAGATAGCTCTGATCTTTCTATCCAGGGCCTGACCACAGGTGATGATTCCCGTGGACTTTGGCCAGAATTGGAGCCTTTGATAACATATTCCCCAAACCTGTATAAAACAGAATGAAAAAAGCCATAGTTTAAATTGCTCTTTCTTATTATTAATGGAGCAGATCCTCAGCAAGAGTAGTGGGTCACTTAAGTCCTTGGATGTGTGCAGAGATGACAATATTGCCTAGTAGCTACAGAATCGTTATTTTTGTACAGCACCACTCACTTATTTTCCTTCATTTGCACTACATTCTTTCTTTTCATTATGTCCAAACTAACCCTTTTTCCTGAGGACTTGACCCTCCATCATCAAAGTGAGGGGGGAGATTTCACCTAGGCTTCTGCAGGAACATCATGAAGGCCTGGCTTTTACTTTGGGTAAGTTTTAAGCATGCTTTGGTTTCTCTCTTTATTTTTTAAATTCACTGCCCATTCCCTTTCATTCCTCACCCCAACTTATTTTTTTTTATGCCTTTCTTTTTCTTTTTTTTTTTTTTTTTTGTGTGTGTGTGTATGTGTGTATGTGTTCTTTATCCTTTTTCATTGACCTCTGACTGACAAAGTGTTCACGGGTTGTAGAAACTTCCCCTCATCACTTACTGTGGTGCTGCTGCAGGAGCTGGACCTGCTCCACTATCCCTGTAGCCTGGCAGATTTTGGCTAAGGCACGGCTGCCTGCCTTTGGATTGATGTTTGGCATGGTCCCATCACACGATGCTGGAACAGGAACTCCAGTGCTTGGGTCTCTTCAGGTTCTGCCTGCTGGTCTGAGCTGGGATGGGCTGTGTGTGAGACTGCTCTGGTTTATGTTTTTGGGCTATCCAGAACGGGTAAGCAATTTTCCTTTCTGATATTTATTGAAGAATGGAGGCGTCCTCCATCACCTGCATCCTCAGAAAGTCCTTGCACCAGCTGGTTGCTGTGTAAGGATCATTCCTACTGTGCTGTTTGGGAGAAATGAAGCTGACTTCTATACAGTTTGTCTAATTTTGTGTGGCAAAAAGCAACAGGAACATTTGCTAATTCTGTTTGCACTGGTTGCTCCCTGCAGCAGGGGCCATCGTGCCTGGCTGAGGAGAGGGTGTTGTTTTGCAGGGTGTGAGCTTCCATCACTTGGAATTTGATATTTTTCACAAGTGGGTGCAATCCTGATTTATACTGATGTCCCCTTCTTTTTTTTTTTTTTTCCTAAGAATAGAATATATCTATCTACCAAAAATGTGCAGCTGGTTGGGTAGTTCTTCTGAGTGCTTTCTGTGGAATGAAGGCAGACCAAAATGGCAAAGACATAAATAATTGATTCTGTCCCATTGAAACCCCTGGACTTGTTTCCCAAGCCTGTCTTTCATGTAGGTATATTATCTCACTGAGAATTTCTTGTCAAACTATGTTAAGTAAATAAGAGAGGTGAAATATCAGCAACAAAGCTAACAAATGGAGCCGAATGCTCCACTTGAAAGAACAGATCTAGCTGTTTACCATGCTAATCTGAAATGAAATGAAAATGTATGTTTTTCATCTTTTCAGACAATGATCTTCAAATACAGGTAGCTAAGGTCTTTAACAACATAGATTTATTTTTTTTCAAGAAAAACCCTATTGTGGAGGTATTTTATGTGTGTGTGTGCCTGGATCAGTGTAGAAACTAAAAAATCTATTATGTTGACAATCTTACCAGTCTGAGCCTTTTATGATAATAAATTTATGTTTTAATTTGCCTGTTTTATATGTACCCACCTAACTTTCTGATGCTGTGAAGGGGATGCAGACACTTCTGCAGGCTCTGAGGTTTATGCTCTCTTTGCCATACTGAATCCCCTCTCATGGCTGCTCCAAGTCTGTTCCAGGGCTTTCCTGGCAGCCCCGCTGTGAACCCCTTACAAAATCTTGGCAGCAACCAAGCCAGTTAGTTATTAGTAGTTAGTTATCAGTAGCATCTAATATTCGTGGAGTTCCAGCTAGTAATTTTCTGATATTTGGGGAGCCAGAGACTAACTGGGTGTTATTCTTTGCTTCACAGAGATTAAGCTCGATTTGCAGCCTGGTCCCAGCAGCTTTCCGGAGGGAACATCCTCCCCAGACAGGCTGCACGCTGCTAATTACAAGGGAAATCCTGGCAGTGTCAAAGCCGGTGCCAAAACCTCCCTGATTGCAGCGATGCCGGGATCTCACCAGATGTCTGGATTGTTTATCCATCTGGGGGTTCTTGCCCGGGTTGTTTGCTGGCCGGCCTTGACCTTCCCGGGGAGTCACGGCTCCTCTCCCACCCCCGCAGGAGCAGGGCTGTTTCTGACGCAGCTCCGGCCCCCAGCCCCATCTCTGGCTGACGTGGCTTTGGCGTTCTCAGTTTGTGGCAGCCAGGGAGGAAGAGAAGTGTCTCATCCGGCTGTGGCTGTCCTTGCCTTTCCGCTCCTGTCACCCAGACCTGGCACGGGGCTCCCCAGCGACCATCTGCCTTCAGCTCTGGAGGGAGCGCTGCTCCGCAGAGAACCCAGACAGACCTGCCTGAAAAGATGGTGCGAGCCTCAAGGAGCCTAGTTGTTAAAGGAGAGACAGGAATATGCAAGCAATTTAATTTTTCATGCAAAACTCTGCTAGGAACTACTAGGCTTTCCAAAATGTATTCCAAAGAAATGCAGAGATAGATTCCCGACCGGCATTAATCAGTGCTGATTAAGTCATGGAGCTACCCAATTTCTGCCTGGTGAGTACTTTTCCTGTCATTGATTTATTGCCTTCCTTAGAAAAATAAGACCTGGGAACTAAAGAGTTCAAGTAAATTTGCTCAGTTGCCCAGCCAACTGTTGACTGTGGTACCAGGGATAACAAATGTTCAGGGGAAATTCCTCGTGCACATTCAAGCACTGAGGCCAAGAGCAGAAGTGTCCCGTGGGCACTCCAGACCCTCCAGAAGCTGGAGGACACAGCTCAGCTGCAGCAACGCCATTCAGGGCCTGGGAAGAGCAAGAAGAAGACAGGAGCAGGCTGCCCAAGCTCCCTGGACACCTATGGGGCCACAGCTGGTGACAGGTGCCGGCAGAGAGCCTCTCCCCTCACTGGGGAAGAAGGAAATGTGCTTTTCCTCAGCCTGCCACGAGGATGGCTGTGCTTATGGGTGAGATCCAACACTTGCTACCAGAATTCCTGTTGGTACCTGGCCACCAGGTGCTGTTTCTTTCCTCATATTTATAACAAAACTCCTCAGTGTGTCTGGATTCAGGCTCGCAGGCTTGGGCTGTGTGGGGGTTATTGTTTTCCTGCAGACACATGGCATTATGGTTAAGTCACTGGATATGCTAACACCACCATCTGGATTTGTTTTTCAAATGACACCACATTATTTGTTAAATACTCTCTACCCCATCTTCTTTAAGATATTTTAAGGATAAGACTCCAGAGGTGTACACAGGACAATTCTTATCAGCTTTATTTGTTTGACTCACCTGTTTGCCTCCAGCTCAGTTTAGAGCATTTGTTGCATATTTTCATTAACCTGATATGACAAACTACTTTCATAAATGTATGAACTACACAGCATGAAGAGTACAGCTGCAGGAGGCCACCTGCTAGGGACAACATGTGGGACTCTGCAAACAAAATAAATGTTTTGATTTTGGGGTATCTATTTTATGACATTAACCAATGGCTCTGAGTCTTGCAGGAGCATGTCACTTGGAGAAGACATTAGATCCTTTAAAGGATGTATATCACCCATTCCTGAGCAATTACTAACACTTCAGAGCAGTATTTATGTCATGGTTAGCAAATCCATCCATTTGCTATAGTAATTTAGTGAGGTATAAGAAGGACCTTTGGTTTAATATGATGGAACAAAGTGAGATAGCTCTACAAGACACAGTTAAATGTCAAGGGAAGGATTTCTTCACACATGGTCTTAAACCCTGTCTCCCTTTTTCCTCTCAAAGGCACACAGACCCTTTGTTTCTCATCCTATGACTCAGCTCAGGATGAAAGTCCCTTGGTGAGCTGTAATGGTGCTTTCACATGGCCAGAAGAGGAGAACTTAGAGCTCTGTAACCCAAACTGTGCACATACTGACCACACATTTGCTGCATCAGGTGTTTAATGAAAGCTGCCTTGGTACAGACTTGAGCCTATTTGCTCGCCACTGGCTTCTGTCACCAACCTCATTTAGTGACAATGAACAAGAAATTCATATTTCTTTCCTCCAAACCAGAATATTTACATATTTCAGCCCTGAGGCTCAGCCCACCTCACCCTTTACTCCAGATCTTCGCCTCTGCACCACTGCACTAAATAAATTAACAAGTTATCAACAAGACTGCCAGGCCACTATGGGCTCCCCATTACTGAGGCTGTCATTGCCACTCAGGGCTCTGCTGGAACGTGACAACTTCACAGCAGAAGGTCACTCCCCCCAGTCACTCTCTCACTGCTGCTTGGAGGCAACTTTTCTGAGAAATGATTTGTTATGGTGGAATCAGAGGCACATTTGTTAGTTAATTCATTCTGTAAAACTCAAATGAGATGAAAAACAAGCGTAGATCTGACAAATGGCATTTAATTATGCCTGAGCCTAAAATTCATAATACATATTTATGCTGCCCTGAGTCATTTGCAGCCAAGGTCCCTTTTATTCTCATAACTGAGTCCATTTGCTGATATGGGAAGAGGGTGTTGGTGATGGGTTACTCCACATCCTTTCACTACTTTGAGCCATCCCTTGCTCTGAACAGGCTATGAGCTTTCTCCAAGTTTACAGTGCAGCAGTTGCCTAGGTCTTAATATTCCATAGCCTGTGCAAGTAATCAAAAAAATTTACAGGTACCCAATAGTTTTATCTTGAAAGATGAAAAATTTTAATTTCTGATTTCTGACCACATCTTGCTTTCAACTTCTTTGTAGGCGTTTGTTTGAGGCTTGGGGTCTTGGAAGATACCAGGACTAGGACTGCACTAGGTCTGTGTCCCTGTCCCTACAACCTGCCACTCTCAGGAAAAGCTGATTTCTGCAGTGAAGGTGGAGCTGCCTCTACAGTGACACAAGGAGATGGGATTAGCACAAGACAAGTAAAACCGTGTTGCACTCCTGGTGCAGAGGTTTGAGAGAATGTGCAAAGCACAGGCTCCTGGGAAATGGACACTGTCACATGTGGCTCGTTAGCACACTGAAGCTCTGACCTAGCAAATATTTACATGCACTTAAGAGCACATTTGAAAGGGCTAAATATACACCTGCTCCCTGCTTCAGCTGCCAGACATCTCTAGGCTCTGCATTTGGTGCAAATGTCTTTGACTCAAAAACATATGCTGCAGTTTTGCTGAAGCTGTAGGTGTATTTCTATAATGGGTTGGTGCTGGTATTGTAAAAGTAAGCTTTTTTTTAAGTCCTTCTCTCAACATATCATAGCTTATCCAACCAGCATCCTGAGAAATGTTTGACTGGAGAGACTTAAGAGAGGAGAATTTTGATCATCTCTCCCTCTCCAGCTTTCCCTTCCTCTCTGCAGAGCCAAGTACATTGGAAATACTGCCCATGACTGTGAGGTCAGTGAGAGGCTGCTCCTCCCCTGCTATGGGCTCCCACTCCAGCCTGAGCATCCCTGCCTGAGGACCTCCTCCACCAGGAGACAGCAACCCCAAAGAGCTTCACCTGATCTCCTGAAAGGGAATCTCTGACGACAATCAGCCCTGGCATCTCACGAAGAAGTGATTTCACAGCTCCTGCCTGGCTGCCATGCCAGCCCTGCCTCTCCTGCCATGGGACTGCCAGCCTGGGGAAGGCTTTTCACCCTCACTGACATCATTGCTCTGCTGAGCCACCTCCTTCTCCCCTCCCCTCTCTCTTGGCATGCTGCCACCCAAACTCGCTGGGGAGCTGCAGGTTTTTTGTGTTCTCTGGTGGGAAATTTCATTTGACCCTTTCAAGTGGGACAAGAGCAGATATTAGATTTGTTGACGATGAAGTGCTTTTATCTGAATTCAACAAAAGAGGTACAATGAAAAGATTGCAGCTGTTGAGCAAAAGCACTGCACCTATTACAGAGTTCATATGCATTTACAAGTGGCATGCCAGTGAAGGCTCTCCTCACCCTTGCAGATTTACCCTCCTTCCACAGAAAACTTGTTAATCTCTCCCTCAGCACTGCCTGCTCTACATACCTTTGGGAAAACGTGGTGTTTGACTGTCTTGCCAGATCTTGCAATGATAGAACTGCTATTAGCAGGTAAAAACTATATGAAGGTTTTTTATCTTTTGGTAAGTTTTACAGGTTTCCTTGATGCAGGATGGGACAGCACGTTAGACACCAGACACCTCTGGTTGTAATTAAATTCTAAGACTACAATTGCCCTAGTGAATAGACACCACTTTATGCACATATTTAGAAAGACAGATAAATAAACAGGTAGACAGAAAAGCAGAAAAAGAAGATCATAGATGGATAGATAGGTGGATAGATTTCAGTCAGAAATAGAATGAAATTTGCACTTATTTTCTCGATAAAGTCACACAGCTACTAAAAAAGTATTTTCTAAAAATTAAGGTAACAAATCCACTGTCAGGAAGCAAGGAACTCAGACTTGGCAATGGAAACTGAAAGGAACCCCAAATCCCACATAACTGTTATCTGACATCATACAGCAACTGCACTTGGTAGCAATGGCAATAAAGCATCTGTTAACCAGAGAAAATCCTGATGAAATTTGTGGGCTTGCAGTCAGTCAATCCTGCAAAAATAGCAAGTGTTAGCCCTCATGCCAATGAACCACAGACATGGGAACGTGATTGGAAAGGACCAGCAGATGCTGTGCAAGCTCACCAAGGTTGCCCAGGCACTGGGTCAAGAGTCTGAGCTGAGTTAAAGAGAGCGTGACCATCCCTGAATTCCTGCCCTGTGGCAGTGCCCAGCACAGCTGGCAAGTGCCAGGGCCCCACAAGGCAGCTTTGACTGCTGCCAGTTGGACTTTTCCTAGAAACACTCTGAGAGTCCAGTCCTGCTGGAGCAGAGTTTGTGTTGGCTCCCCTCTCCCCATGGCCCTCACTCAGGAAATGGAGCAGGCACCAGGCAGGCTCCACACGCTGCATGGCACTGGGTGTCTGCAGAGAAATGTGGAGCTCCTGGGCAGAGGGAGCTTCCTTGGCTCCTTTTTGAAGCCTTGCATCCATTTACGAAGTCATCATTATCACCGGACAAGCAACAACCATTAGGATTAACTAATAATTGATTCCTAGCACCTTGTCCCTTTGTTAAGTCTCACAAACTTAATTTACATCCTTACACATCCAAGCAACAGATTTTTACTTAGAATCAACCATGGTATTCTTTAGTACTGATATACTACATCTAACTTCTAAGCAACAAGATCATGTGCATTACTTGATTTAGGTTTTTTTTGCTAATCCTAGATTGTCTTCAAGATCTTGAAAGCTGTTACAAAATTCAGATGCAGAGTGCAGAACTCACCCTCTAGGTGCAAAGCCACAGGTCCCCTGCCCTCAGGACATTAGAGGTGCCTTTCACACTTTTCTGGCTTCCAAGTGCAGAGCTCCAGGTGCACCACTGTGGCTCTGAGCTTGAGGTTCAGAGAACTTTCGTGGACAAGTGGTGTCATTCAGCAAAGCCTGCAGCAAAACCGTGGAAATTTTTAATTGACTTCTGCACAATTCAGCATCTGCTTTGCATTGATGAATGAAGTAAATGTTTGGCTGATTACTTCATGAAGCTTCTACTCCCAATATGGAACCATTGCTTCATTCTCTATTCCTGTACCCTTACCAAATAGTAGTAGATTATTTTATGGGATAACCTCATTTTCCTTCCCGTCTTCCGGTGCCTTTCTAAGGCAGACCTGGAGCTGGCAGGAAAAACCAGGCACAACCAATGAGCTAGACCTAGTTAGAGCAATAAGGGATTTTGGGCTTCTTCCTCATCCCAAGTGGCCCTGGCAGTTTCCTTTTATTCTTTAAAATTGTATTATTTACACAGCTGCTCCACCAACCTTTTCTTGTTATATGCTTATTTATTTCTTCCTATTTTTTAAATTTTAAGTTTCTCTCTTTAGATTTTAGAACAACAACAATTTATTTTTACCGCTTTAAAAATTATTTGCTTCTAATTAAACCTGTAAATCTAATAGTGCCTAAATGTAAAAGTGACCTGTGTTTACGAGGGGGACACAGGGGCAGGTTTTGCAAGCTGAACCACATCATTTCACGATCCACAGTCAGTTTTTAGGGGTTTTCTATTATTATTTCAAGGACCAGGTGTCTGAAAAGGTATCATTTTTCTCACCAGCTTTTGCTAGATGGTTTTAAAAAAGGCATTAATGCAGCTGTACAGGTTATAGCTGAGTGTGTGTGTGACTGCCCGCTGGATTTACACGCGCAATTACCCCAAAAGCACACAACCCTCCGAGACTCACACATGCAAAAAGCCTCTTGGCTGCAAAACTCTTGGCAGGGATGCTCCATTTCCATATGCAGTCACACTGAATATGCATATACATTAGGTGCAGGAGCACACATACATTTTTCAAACTGGAGGCCTTGGTGTGAACCTAAAGAAGGAAAGACAAATGCTGCGAAAAAGGGGTTTAGGTCAAATTCAGTGAGCAAGGATGAATCTGCTGGGCTGTACTCACCTGCCTTGTACCAATGCACATCATTTTCTTCAATTAAATGTGCAAAAAGCTGTGAATTTTTAGTTTTCTTCTTTACGCCTTTATATCCTTTGAAAATTTATTATCTTTAATTTTCCCTTTCTGATTCTAATAGATGAAAAACAGCCCGATGTAAATTTTTGTCCAAAACAGACAACTTAACAGAAAAAAACTGTTTCTGAGTACTAACATATTTGAAAATGAGGCAACCAAAGACTGTAAACATAGACTTAGGTGTCTGAATTTAGGCACCTATTTTTTAAAACCTTGGCTTTGAAAATAAAGTATCTGAATGTATATAGAAAATATAAATCACCAGTCACTTTTATTACATGTATGTTTATATAAAGACCTTAGAACACATTTTTAAAATGTAAACGTTCCTTAGTATGTTTAACTACGTGTCTAAAGAAGATGTAGGACAGAAAGAAAACAAAATTTGACAAATGTTTCTGATCAATCCTGAAGAAATCAATAGGAATTCACTCACAGCATGATTTCATTTAACTTTCCATGCTAGGAATAGTAACCTGGCTTTCTGTTAAAGCAAGAGCATTCTTACTTCTTAACAATTTAATTCTCATGTCAACATGTATCAGGCAGGCAGAGAATGGTTTGGAGGCTGGGAGGGGAAGTAGGAGTGGATGGAAACACACGGAAATTGTGTGGACTAAGCTCTATGGTTGGGTGACTTCATTTCACCAAAACCAGTTTTTAATAGAAAACGGGGTTTTCATTGAGATGCATATTTCCCTTCCCCTTTGAGGGAGCAGAAAGTGTCTGTTTCTCAAACCATCCTTTAACGTTTATTTGAAAAATATTTGACACCTGAAAATAGGAACAGTGTGGTGGGGAAAAAAAGGAAAAACCCTTGAATCCTGACCACTGCATCAGTTCCTTGGTGGGAGGCACAGCCTGGATGTCTGGGGTGTTTCCCATCCCTGCAGCCATGCACTTCACAGCATCCAGGAGTTTGGGATCTCCATTGTGCACACTCTTAGTGGGCCACTGTAACTCAAAAAGGAGGAGAACAAGAGAATGAAGCATGCAACCAACCACAGCTCTTGTGAATGAGTTTGAATTTTTTTTTTTTTTTTGTCAAAAAGGAAAGTATTTTGGCCCATAACTCAAATATCTCAACAGAGATTTTTGTTTTGGAAATGTCATCAGTTTGGGGTTTTTTTTTTTCAAAAAGTCAGACTTGAGTGAAGAAAGCCCCTGCTTTCCACCTTCCCAAGCAAGGCAAAACTGTTGGCACTCCAAACTCCTATATTGAACTTGCTTCTACTCCCTTAGCAGACCAGAACCTTGCATGGTGTATGGAAACCAATGGAGCATTCAAACCCAGAGAACATCTGGTTTACAATATTCTCTTCTTGCTTTTTCATGGTTGTGCTCCTGGAAGCACATTTGGGCCCACAAGTGTGGGTGTGCACATATGTCTGTTCTTATTTATTCCAAATATAAACTGTTTTCTGAAAGGGCATTATTCATAGACAGATGAAAGAGCACTGTCCTTCTTAGAAGTCTGGTTCAAAACCTGAAGTTGACACTGGGTGCCATATTGGACTAAGGCAAAGTGTGGAAAGAGTGTTCTCCAAATTCTGACAGAGTCCTGGTTGGAAAGTTATGGGTAATAAAAAAGATCCCAGCTTTGCTGCTTCATTGAACCCCCAGTTATATATAAAGCAGATGTCATCTTTGCAATATGCAATGTGTAGGCAAAGAAACTCTATCAGCCAGTGACATCTGAGAGTGACATTGCTTTGAAATGCACCTTTCTATCTGTGTACCCACAAAATTATGTGTGCTCACACACACACATTCTGTATTGCTTAAACACAATGATTTATTGATTTTTTCCCATCAGGAGCCAGATTTGACTGACCATAAAATTCATACAAAAAAAAGACAAAAAAATGTTTTACTTTCAGGCTGAACTGATGAGTGAGTCTGCAAAAGGAAACACCAGTTTCAGTCCAACAAGCTGAAGAGGCTCTATAATTATGATCTTTATTTTCATTATTTTTGTGGGCAAGGTATGAAGCAAAATAGCTGTGTCTGTTTAGCTGCCTGAACAATAGAAAAGTTTATGCAGCCCTTGAGCTGAAATGTTTTTGACAGTTTTCAATTTTAGCTCTTTTGATTTGGTAAGAAATCTGCAAAAATATGATTTTGAAAATCACCAGTTTCATGCTTTATTCCTTTTTCAAAATTAGACTATATTGTCCAACTCCTCTTCACTTACTGTGTCTGAGGGAATCCTAGAGAATAACTGGGAAGAATCAGTGCTGGGCTGTTGCTTAGAAACTGCCTGGGTTTCTATAATATTGCCTGATGTAATAGTTATATTGCCCACTTGCATCTTTTAACAAGCAATACAACAGAATCCACAGGTACCAATAAAGAAACAAACCTGGAATTCATTACTTTCCTTGAAAATTCATCAGTGTTTTTCTAGCTGAGCAAAATGTTTTTCTCAGGTGCTAATTAATAAAATAGGAGATGTACTGCCTCTACATGTATCTGTTTTATTTAGATTTATTTATTTTGCCCCAGGGAAAAGATGTTGTTAAGAATGTAGTGTGTTAGTGTAATTACAATTTTGCAATGCCATAGAAAGGTACGAGGTATGACCTGTGGTTCTGTAGGATTTTCTTCACTGAGAGCTAGAATGTGGCAATATGATCATTTCCTACATGTATTTTAAAGAGAAAGAATATGGGTGCCTTTGTAAAATCAGTAGGACAGGGCATTTCTGTTCAGTGTCATTAGTAGACTCTCAGCAAAGGCCAAGCAACAGATGAACTCTTACCTTAGTAGTGTCAGCATTCCCAAATCCAGAGGTATAAGAACAGCAGATGCAATGATGAGAGCAATGAGACAGACTCCACAACCACACACATGAGAATGATTACTTCTATATTAAAAGAAAAATTAAAATCAAATTTTAAGGTACAATAATGACAGTTTCTCTCTTAAGAACAAGGACTCCAATTTTTCCAACGAAAGCCAAGACGCAAACTCACATAATTGCTGATGTTGGGGTACGAGGAAAGCACCTGAGAGTTAAGTGAGCCCCAGCAGCTCATCCCTCACCTGAGTGTGACCCAAAGCCCAGCACAGCCACTGGCTACACCCCTGTTCAGTGCTCAGACATCAGTCCTATGGCCCTGTAGGGTAAGAGGGGTGTTTAACTCATGTACACTGTTCTCATGGCACACTCGCTCATCACGTGGGAGTTCCACGCTGCTGTGAATACAGCTCCTTTTGGAGGCTCCCTACTGAAGAGCTTTTACAAGCCCACCCCCCACAGTTGTCTTCCTGCATTTAGAGGAGCCATAATAAAATGATTGCAGCCCAACCCTCAGTTATTAGGCGTGGGGGAAAGCACAGGAAGAGTTGTAGGGAAGAGTAGACTCTGTGACAGTTACTTTTCTGTAAGTAAATCTTACTCATGGGAGAGCGGCTACTGCTTAGATGGATTACACTTGGCTCTATCTGGGGGCCTAGATTTGTGAGGCAAAACAGTTTAAACTCCTGGTTCACTGTTCCACTTGTTCTAAGCAGGCAGAGGAACTGTGTTGGAGTACAGCAGAAGCTGAGGTTGTTCAGCGACAACAAACGCGGGGGCGGATGCTCATCGCCAGGCGTGGGGAATTTGGGAATGCAACTCACATTAGTGTTAATGGGAGTTACACGAGTAAATCCCTGCCCTTCAACATGATAATACATAATATACCCCTTAATTTTTAATTCACCAGGGTCTCAATTTTAAAGCATTTTCATATAGTTTGTCCTAATTATAATCATTTTTAATGACAGCTTAAAAATTTCACATGACTGTCTTATCACATACGGTACTTAATTTCTCAAGTGAACAGTTTCCATGTGGTGTATTCTGGGAATTTTGAGAACTAAAACACTAAGGAAAAAAACTACTTTGTATAATCAAATGAGATGTTATTATTCCACTATGTTTTATATACACTGGAACAGAGTTTCTCACAGTAATGGTGACCATTTTGAAAAGTACTTAAAACTAAGACTTTTTCTGTTTTGGAATGTTATTGGCTTAATCTCAATCTCATGGACCAGGGCTTTTGGTCTACCTCTCATGGACACTATTAATGTAAATTAGTAGGTAATTATTAGCAAGTGCAGGCTTTGGGGAGGTTTCAGCCTTCATTCTTCATTTTCTCTAGGACTTGATAAACTCTAAACATACAGCTACCACATCACTATTTTTATATTAATATATTGTCAGTATATTAACACTATATGTTATTATTTCATTCTACAATAATATATTTATATATTATTATAGCATTATATATAGTATATCATGGATATGCAATATATTAATCTATTAGTTATTATATTGGCATGCAGCAGACATGCAGACTTGCACATCAAGTCAGAAGAACAAACGGCCAAGTTTAGAGCACAGCCACACACCCCATATCAGATATTGGCCTTGCCTTCAGCATCCCATTGGGGCAGGTAAGCCAGTAATTACTGGAGTAGCTGGTCCTGCATCACGCACTTAACAGAGGACCATGTGCCATGAGCCCAGCATCCAGAAATGTGCCCAGGATCTGCCTCACCATTCCATGTGCCCCACAAAGCATCCCTGCACCAGCCTCTTGGAACCCAACCTCAACAGCCATGCACACAGAATTAGACCAGCAACTGCTGCATGTCCCATTTAAAGCATTTCCCAGCTCTTCAGCCAGGCCTTTGAGTTCTCTTATTTCAGTTTCTTCAACTAATGGTTTTCTAGTTTGCCTTCATGTTGACTAAACCAAGTCCTGTTTTATTTTTAGCTCTTTGCATTCAGAGGCAGCAATATATTTTTTACTACTTACAGGTATAGAAAGGGCTGTTGCCAGAAAATACATGATGAAATAGCAGGCAAAGATTTCAAAACCCACCTAAGTGACTTAAAAACATAAGTGCCATTTTCAAGAGAGATTGAGAGCTTGGATACCAAGTATCATGTTTAGTAATAGACTTTAAAAAGTAATTACTTACTTAAGGAGAGCACATGACTTTAAAAAAAATTCTGAACAATTAACATTAGTAATTAATAATATTTTAAATGTTTGATTTCAGCTGTGCCCAAGTAGTAATTTATTTAGTCATGGGAGAAAACACTCTTGTATGCCCTGAGGTTACAAGATTTCTTTGGACATCCTCATTCTGAGCAATTTAGGAGTGCAAATAGGACTTGGACTTCTATCATGAGACTGCTCTTGAAAGTTTTTCCTGAAAACAAACTTTGTCCTGCAGTTAAATTTCGGATATGTCTACCTTGCTTTCCATTAGTTGGAAAGAAAGGAAGTGGACTTTATCTTAAACAACACAAAAATGTTGGACTGTACCAGAATGTCTCTGTCCATGTTTTATATATCCTCTAATTACTGAACAACCATGACTATAGAGGGGAAATAACTTGCCAAATTAGTAGCCTTCAAACTGTCGCTTTTTATAAAGAGTAAATGATAAAAAGAAATGTAGCACTCATTTGTTAGTCATTTTTATGGGTAGCTTTAATCCGTTTTGTGCGTAGACTCCAGTTGTTGGTATTGTTTCCACTAAAAGAAAAATAATTTGGCTGCTGCTGCAACATTTTAAGCTTTCACTGTTACTATAAAAACAATCCCCAGGAGATTTTTTTTAGTCTCCTTGTATTGCTGGTTTGCAAGGACTTAGGAAGTAAAAGTTTAAAACTGCCTGGTAACAGACAAATCACTTTTAAAAGCCAGCATTGTACTGGCCTGGGAGTGCTACAGGAAAAGCTACTTTAAAAAAAAAAAAAAAAAGGAAAATGCAACAGTACAAAAGCTAAGCAAGCCTAATTATTTTTTAAACAAATATATGGAGGTCATCTAAACTATGAATGCATGAGAGGCCTTTTCCTACATGTGAATTGTCAGATCCATGCTGGATAGGCATCCAGGCAGAGCTCGGCTTTGTAACGCTGCTCCCAGTAGGAAGGCATCTCAGCGTTTGAGTAATGTACTTTAAAACAACAACGCACTTTTTCTGAACGCATTAAGGGTGAAGTTTTCAAACTGGGGTACCTAAAGATAGATCTGTCTTGTGACAGCACAGAGCTATCTCTGGTCAAGAGTTTTGGTGTAGCCTGGGGCTTTTTGGGTAGGTGTGTTAAATCACAGATTTTCAGCGACTGCAGCTAAAACTTTGCGATTTTCTAATTTTGGTGGGGAGGTTTGCCTGTAATGAAAGTGCTGCCTGAGGTCTTCAAAATATTTCAAATAAATAGACAAGGCTTTTCAGTGGAGTGCAAGAAAGGGAGGAACAAAAGTCCCACTGGGATTTAAAGAGATTTGGGTGTTCAGCTCCTACAAACTCCCTTGAAAATCCCAGTCCTCTTTCGTAAATGACGGCTGAATCTCGACAGATTTGGTGGTTCATTTTGGCTCATTGTCTGCATCCGCTCAGGCTGGAAGCTGGCCCGGGAATTTCGTTAGACCATGAGAAGTTTCCAGGAGAGTTTTCAGCTCTTGGTTCCCAGGTATCTGAGGCTTTGCCACTTCCACTTCCCCCAGCCAGAAAATGCAGAGACGTGCAACCGTTTGCAAAAAAGGCTGGCCAACCCCCTTCTGAATCAAAGGAATATTCATGTTTTGGATCAAAGACTGGGGGAAGGATTTGACTAGCTCCTGCATTCTCTGTCCTGTGCTGCCAATGTCTGGTCCTAAATTATATCCATTGGCCAACGCAGAACATCTTATTGAGGTTATTTTTTAGCACAAGTAAAATAAATAGTATCAGGTTTTGATCCTTAGGAGGAGCCATGCAAAACTGTTCTTTAGCATATCTTGTTTTTAAGACTCCAAGTCTCCATTTTCAAATCACTGGGTCTAGAGCCAGGCTCCAAAATATATCTTGACGCATGCAGCCAAGCATTCATCTTCCTATGGAAAACCGCTGAGCACCTGCTGCTGCTCCTCCTGACGCCCTTCTCGTGGCAAACTGACTCACTTCTGCATGGGCCAAGCACCTCCATCTGGCCTCAAAGAACTTTCCAGGACCTGAGAGCAACTGAGGAAGGCTCATCCCTAGACATCAGTATGGATGCCTTAGGCTGGGGTGGCCCTGGCAGCTGTAGCTGTGGTCCAGGCAACGCAGCTAGCGCAGAACAAAAGGACAATCAGTGTGTCAGAGGGCTCACACTGGATGTGCCAGACTCCACATTACACTCTGAAAAGGCTAAAACAACGCTCCGGCAATTAGCACGTGTAAAGCCCTCAGCTATTTATGTCCTAGGAAATAGTTTGGATTTTATTATTTTTGGGTAAAGCCATTCCAAACGGCAAAGCAGCAGTTATTTGTCTGCCATCTATTGATGTGCTGTCTTGATCTCTAATCGAGGCCGAGGGGGATACATTTCCACCTTTAATCCTTCAAACTTTCTAATGCTTTCATGTATAAATGTATACAGTAACTTGGCATTAGCATTCCACAAATATGCAAATTGTCTGTCAGATTGGACAGGCTGCATGCATTTGAAGTTGTGTTGACAGCCTACAGAAAAAAGACATTCTCAGCTCAAACATGAACAAGATGTTTATATCCTTTTTCCCTAAAAACATACATTTTATGTTTTAAGCAGAGATGGGAGCAAACTGCAAAATTTGGATCAAGACATCTTTTGCACCCATAAAATTTGGGGATGTCTGCATCAGGGGATTTTGATTCAGCTGGCTCTTGGAAAGGGGAAATTCAGCTCAGATCTGGCTTATGTTCCAGCCTTCACAAAATACAGTGGGAATTTGCACATGAGCCTCTGTTTCCAAGTAGGTTAACGCATAAAAGAAGCGGCTCAGAAGGTGTCATTATACTCTAGTGAGCTTTGCAGTTGGTGGCAACAGCAGTTACCTGACAAAGCACCATCTTGCCAGTCAACAGAAAAGGAAGCTGTAGAGCCCAGCATCCTTCCTGGCCCGGGGAAAGAGAACCAGAAACAGCAGTGGTGGGAGCTCGTGGATGCTCATTGTTAGGGGGGCACTGATAGGCACAGATGCAAAAGGCCAGGGTATATCAATCTAGGCATCCACTTCCAGAATTCAGCCCCTCAGAAGCTCTCACCTGGGGACTGCGGAGTTCTGCAACCCTCCAATGGTATCAACACGTGTGGATGTCTGTGTGAACCCAGATGAACTTGTATTCTCTTTTTTAAGCACATGCCCCCTATCATGCAGACTCATAAAAGCAAGGGGTTTGTCTCCCTGACTTCAACAAATTTCACAAACCAAGCGTTTTGTCAGCAAGGCTATAAACAAATGTCCTCTTTGACTAGATATTTCTATGTGTTTTAATTCAAACAGATTTAGTACACAAATGTAACTAACTACTTCTCCAGGTTCCCTGCCTTGAAATGAAAGACTGAACTCTCTCCCTTTCTTCCAGCCTACCACGTGGGTATAGCAAACTAGATGTCTATGGCTCTGGTGTATTTTCTGCTTCAGTGGAATATTATCCCAAATTGTGACTCAACATGGAAAAAAAAATGATGTTTAATAGGTTACTGCATTGAGAGCTGTGATTCAGATAGGAACCTTATCTAACAGATGCATTTTGACACCCTGCATCTGGACATCCTGTACAAAGCATCATAAGATCTGGAGCAAATTTTTGGTACAGAGGCTTCTTCTGCAGCTCACCGAAAAATTAGTTTCAGTGGTAAGGATCCACTGAAGAAAGCAAGAAATATCCCCATGACGTCAAGGCCCCAGGAAGCTAAAGAATCTGTGAAGTAATGAGTCTCTTTGGAGCACAAGTTGAAATTCTGTCAATTAAAAATCCTTCCTGTAGCAAACTGCAGATGATTTGAAGGAGTGGAAAGTTGAAAGAGGGAAGGTTTAGAACTTTAAATACATTTTATGAAAACACTAGAGCTTTCCTTACTTCACTGTCAGAAGACCAAAGGGAAAACACTGGACTTGGGCTCCTCCAGCATTCACCAGCTAATTTCCTGTCGCTGTATAAGTTGGGCACGCCCGTGACACCACAGGAGCTCGGATACCAACCACCTTGGCTCCTGATGGAGCTCCCTGGGGATCCACTTTTTACTGTGCACTTCCCACAAACCCAGCCCTAGCAACCTCCTGACTCATTCTTATTTGCAAAGCCTGTGCTTTGGGCTTTCCATGTGGCAGGGAATGCTATGAAGCCGTGTGAGCTGTGGACTCCCTGGCTGCCTTTTGGTTCTCGTGCACCGACCAGTTTCTGGGTCACGTGCCAGAGCTGTCTGCTGAGACACTGAGCTCTGGCCAAAGAACCTTGCTTCATATTCCAGCTTGGTGAATGCCAGATAGCTGTTAACTTCATCAGGCAGGCAAAATTACTATCATTAGGCCTTCAAGCACAGAAATAAGGTCACTTCATATTTCCCTGGAGAGCCTTGGGAGGCTGGAGCTGCTCAGTGTGCCCCAGAGCATTGGGGGAGCTTGTGAAGCATGTATTGGATTTATGGAATTCAATCTTAGAGTTATGCTAGCCCATATTTTAGCAGCCATTTCAGAGGCCTAATTCTCTTGTATGGGTACAGATTGTTTGCCAGCAACAACAGCGCTGAAAAGACTGGCAGCATCCGATGGAACACCTTCAAAGAACGTTCCTCGATAGCTTCCCAAAAGTAAAGAGCTGGTGCCAGAAAAATGGCTCAGAATAGGAAAGAGAAACCTAGCTGTAAAGAACAATAAGTGTATCAGGAGCCTGGTCTGACAAACAGGACATAATCACTTGCAGGATGAGGCCTCGGCACTGCTGCGGTGCTGGTGATTCGTGTGGTCTTCAGGAGAGCTGACAGCAGGAACTGCGCCTTTGCTTACTTCATGCGAGTAGATAACTCAGCAAGAGCAGGGAAATCATTTGACAGAGGCCAGATTCAGGAGGCATCTGAAATGTCTTTCTTTAAAGATAATCATGTTAGGAATCAAAAGGGGTCTAATGTTAGAGACTTGCCTTTCAAACGCAAAAAATGATTATACCTGTCAAGATTTATGGACAGATTTATTTATGTTGACAGAGGGACCACTAATAGTTTGACAAATGAGAAGTCTTGACAGATACAACAGATATGTTCAAGTATATTTCCTCCTGTTTGAAATAGGAAATGAGTGAGTTATGACAAGCCTGTAATGTATATTGATACGACTTTTCCTAGGCTCCTTCTACAGAAGTAGATGCATTCTACAGTGCTGGATGCTGATCTGGAAAGCCAGTTATAACCCTAGTCACCAGTGACCCTCTATCTTCCTCCATCAAGAAAGTATTTAAAATGGATAATTTAGAGAAAACAGGAAGGAAAGCTTTTCCAGGTGGTGCTCCTGGATAGAAAACTTTACTTCCAAAGTAAGGCAAGAATCTAGAGGAAAGAAATATTAGGACCTCAGGAAGCTTTATATTTAGAATAATTACTAGCCAGGGACTATTCATGTAAATTCACTGCAAACCTAATACTTCTTCCCAGCACGGAGTGCCAGGCATCATTGTACCATCGAGGCTTGTGGTCAGCTCCAGCCAAGAAAGATCTGTCCCAAGGACTGCTGCAGTCCTACAGCAGGGAACAATTCCATGCTAAAACCCCATTCAGGAAAGGTATAGAAAAGCTATCACTATGCATTAGCATCTGATCAAAGGCCAGTCCAACAAACAAGACACCAACAGCTTCAATGGACTTTGCCTCAGGCTCTGAGATCTTTTAGGAGTTTTATGTAGGATCGTGCAACCATTACATCCCCAGCTGTGAAAGACAGAACAACCTGTTAAGTGTTGCTCTACCATGCAGCAGCCTTTAAATGCTACTTTCATTTAACAGACAGTGACTAACTCTTCGTTTAAGTACAAGAATTCCAACTTTCTCACAGCATGGAAGCTTTGGACCTTCCAAGCGAGGAGAGACTGGAAGGAGAATCCCACTTTGTTGCACCAAAGGCTGCCATCCTCTCCAAACTGGGAGTGTGGTAAACGTTGATGAAGCAACACTCGGTACCAGACCATTGTCTGCCATTTGCTGTTGGTTTGGGCGCCAGACCCACATTTTCAAACAACAATGGGACAAATTACCACGTCCCCCAAGGCTTCACAACAAACACAAACAAGCAATTAAACAAACACATGCTCTTGTCACTCAGCAATTAAAACATTTCCTGATCCCTTAATAAAAGCTGATCAAGTTTCCACATATTAATGTGACTTCGCACACCCAATCGGTTTATCGCATTAAGAACCCGTCCTGCGTCTTTGGCCGATTAAAGTCAATCTGGCTGCCCTCCCCAGAGAGCCCCCCCAGGAAGGGGTAGGGAACAGCCATTTTTGAACCAGGAGTATGTCTGACATCGAAATGCATTTAACTAAAGCACAATGGGTAATGTTGTTCATGCAAAAACATTTTGGTGTTTCAAAAAACCATTAGAGGGCATCAGGGGAGGACTGGAGTTTTGAAAAAGAATGAACCTTGACAGGCTAAACTAACTATTGCTCTTTCACCAGCATACTCACTTGCCTGGAAAACTCCAGAAGGCCTATTAATTATTTTGGGGTTGTTCATGAAAGTCATCTGAGCTGGCAATTGCCAATCGCATCAGTCTGTGACATTCCAGGGGCCGACAGTGCCATCTCCTTCATATTAATCTGTTTAATTACTAATATACTGAAGTATCTCAGCTTAAAACCCACTCTCGTTCTCCTTTATCAATTTTGCATCTGGTTTTCTCTGAGGTTGAAAAACAAAGCACACCCCAAACACTTACCTCCTTGCCAGTCATTTTGTGCACACTGTTCTTTGTTAAAAAAAAAAAAAAGAAAGAAAGAAAGTCTGCTCTGTAATTACCAGACACAGCCGTGGGAGTGGTTAATCTTTTAAAGCAACATTATGAATTATAATACCAAGTGTATACTTCATTGTGGTAATCCTGCAGTAATGCAAGCAATATTAGCATGTTCTGGGAGGCAGAGTACTGCCAGGGGACCAGGGATGCTTGCAGGAGAAGAAAAGGGGAAGATTTCAGAGTAATGAAAACGATGTTGTGTTTAGTCCCACAAGCTAAAAACAAACTAAATATTTATGATAAACGAAAAGAATAAGGAGGATTATGGTGTCATTCACTGTAGAATAAAATATTACCTAATCTAAACATTTACATGAATAGCAGAAGGATAACGCACGCTGAATTTAGATCGTTCAAAGAGAGGAGGAAATTAACTGTAACAACAGCATAAGTGTTGCTGTGCACAGTGGTGGGTGCCCCTGGGGCTCCTCACCTCTCTTTGCCACAGAGCCCAGCACAGCGAAGGCACTTGGTGCTACCAGACCTCAGAACAGAATGAATTGAAGACATGCTCCTGCTCTGTGATGGAAAAACAATCAACTCCATCCAAAGAGTTTTCTGGTGTAGACCTCTACCACCTGAAGTGAAAAAAAAAAAAAAAAAAATTACCAGACAGTGCTGGCAGGCTCGTAGGGGCTATCCCAAAAGGAGATGGTGCCAGCTGAGATGGGGTGTAGGCACCTGAATTCCACCCATGTCCCCAGGTCCACCACTGCTGAGCTCTGATGGCAGCTGATCTGTTTGCTCTGCCTCATTTTTTTGACCCTCTGGTTCCCTGGTGTCTCAAGCACGGCTCCAGTCAGACCCAAAAGCCTCATCTGGATGGATGAGGCTCAGCACCTGCCCCTTCCTGTGCTACCTGATGGGCAGAAGCCACCAGTGCCCAAGCTTCAGGCTCTCCTCAGGACACAAAACCTGAGTTCACAACCCTCTTGCATGAAAATAGCTGTCAAAGCATTTTTCTCCCGTGATAGCTTCATCTAGCCTTGATTGCACTTCATCTATGAGTCTTTCAGGACCCTGGCAGTACCTCGAGTCCCACTGAGGCCTTTGGGTTTGTTTTGGGCCAGATGTCTGTAGGCAGATAACTCCCTGCAGGATCGTGGCTGAAGTCTTCTGACTGCAGAGGCGATGCCATTTAACCACGTCTTTTTGCAGCTGAAGTTGAATCACAGCTCTGTCTAAAATCATCTTCATTCGAGGCCTGAGTTCATTAATTAATTATATCAAATTTCCAGTTGGAAACCCTTATTCTTTTTGCATTCGGTTTGTACTGTGAAGTAGAAAATAATGCATACAAGGGAATAAACTATAAAAATCTTCAGTTATTAGGTAACATTTGAGGTAGCTTTTTTCAGCATCCTAAAGAACACAGTCAAGAGTAATGATATTCCTGTAAAATTGGAACCCTCCCAGAGAATCTCATTGCAGCATTATGATTCTCCAATAATGTTTTTTAAATAATTCAGCGAACTTATAAAACAGGTTATACACAGTGTTTCATAAGGACCAGTCTACAAAAGTGACTCTGTAGAAATAGCACTGTAATATAGTAGGTACAACTGAATATTCAGCAAAAGGGATAATTTAGAACCATAGTGGCACTTTTGGATTGAAGAATTCCAACAAGAAGGAGGACACTGAGTCACTCTGGTGTTCTCCCAGACCTAGCTCAAAGCCCACAAGTGAGGTTATTTTGCAAACAGACCCCAGCTAGTACAAGGCTGTGCATTCAAACACGGGTGGTAAACTGCTGTGCAACTGTTTGAGGGAGAATTGATTTTCTTCTGGTTGAAATGTGCGAAGATCCCGTGGTTTATCCGAAGAAGTAAACCTAAAGATAACAGTTTGGTAACCCAGGGTGATGTTTACAACTGTACTGAATGTGACAGCTTTCAAAGTATTATGTATATTTCTAAGGCTGCACATGTACAGCTCTGACAGCATGTCAGTTATAATTCTTGTAAAAAAATGGATGTAATTTATTATGGTTCAAATATAGAATAAACTATATAAATGCTTCACCATAAAATACTAATTTCCTCGTTGCTGAGGGGCTCATCTGCATTCTAAATAGCAGTAAAGATGTTTTAATTGAATAGGTTTTTCTTCCCTTTCCCTTGTCAACATGATTGGCTAGGGTTAAAACAGATGCACAGAACTGAAGGAAATCTCTCAACAATGAAGGAAATCTTAACCACAAACAGGACAACCACACTACCAGAAGTTGGGGGTGAGCTGGGTTATCATGTTCTGGGGGAGCAGCGTTGGAGGTTGCTCATGTGTGATTGATGGTACTTGTGAATAATACCAGTTGGCAGACATTAGTAACACTTTGTCTCACTTTTTGCTCAGTTGTTCACTTTTCTGAATTTGGCATGTTTTCATGTTTTTAATAGGAATTTTTCAGTCATGCATCTTTGACATGAAATAGTATGAAATGTGATGCCTCCAAAAATGAAGTATTTCCTTGCTGGCTGTATATGACATTAGTACAAAACTTATCATACGGAATTATCATCCTTGAAAGTAGCTTGCTTTTCAAGCTCCTTTATTTCCTCATCCCATGCACTGCAGAGAAATTTGTATGAATATTTTGCACTTAATTCTAATTTCATCCTAATGTATAGCCAGAGAAACTTCACTAGACTAAGCACTGGATTAAACAGGG
>VZTZ01031704.1:52500-226064 GCA_013400955.1 Drymodes brunneopygia
ATTTAACTCTCACATTTCAGTTTCTCTACCCCATTTCTGACAGTAATTTACCTAACAGCATCTCTTCATTCCAGTTCCTTCTGCTGAGTTCTGGTTTTGCAATGTGCTGGCATTCTCAGCTTTTACACCCAATGTTTGACAGCAGCAAACTCCACAGGGCTAAACCCAAACACTTTCAAACCTTTTTGATGAGCACTCAGCTCTGGAGTGAGGACACAAATGAAACTCCCTCTGAAATAGGTCTTCACCCCTTCTGGCACATGCCAAAAGTTTTAAACCCTACTCAAGAATATTACCAAATATTTCATACGCTTGGGCCCACAGACAACAACAATAACAAACAGTTTTCTTTTGTGTGCTGCAAATAAAGATGCAAGTAAAAGAGCAAACACCACAAAACTGAGCCATGCAAAGATTTCCAGCAAGACTTCAGGCAATTGAACATGAGTTGTATTCAGCTGAGATGTCAGATCTGAAAACCATCTCAGCGTGGTGCAAATGGCCTGGTTTTTCTTTTTGATTCTTATTGCTTTAGTTTTGTTTATTCTTATGTAACCTGTCAGCAAAACTTACTCTGCTCCTGGACTGTTTGTGGTCCCCTGATATCGAGAAGGACAGCTTTGCTTCTGCTCCTGCCTGGTGCAGTTATCATATCCACCTTCATTTGCAGGGCTGGGATCCTGTGCCTGTCTGTGTGAGTGGCACGAGTCACATTCAATAACACTTTGCTCTTGCATTTAGGCCTGTCTTCTGCACAGCCTTTACAGGCATGCTCACACACCTCTAACCAGAGGGATTTAGGTGGGTGCCATTAAATCTGTGCAGGATGTGTTTGTGCAGGAGGTTTACACAAGCCAGGGGTGCTGGGTGTGGAAATGGCCGGGGCTGCAACGCACAGGGAAGGCTACAAATCCTCAGGGAATGTTAATTGAAAAGTTACATCAAATGCACAGCAGGTGGTTGGGACCATGATGGTAAAAAGATCAGCTCAACCAGAGGCAAGTGAGCTGCACAGCTGCCACCTTGGTATTTGGGGGTCTCTGCAGGGTGGTTGAGGGGTTGCTGAATTAAGGACTGGCAGGGTTGGGGCTGGGAGATGGGGACCAGGCACAATCCTGGCAAAACTGCACACCCAGGTGACTCACACCTCTGCCTTTTCATCAGCTTGTCTTTGAGGTTGGAGGTAAAAGGGCTGTGGAGGGGATGGAAGTGTGGCCATAAGTGCTATGAGATTTTTGACATGACTCAGGGCTGTGGTTGGCCTCAGGGTGTGCTCCTCCTTCAACTTAACTGCAAACTTCCTCTGTGCAGAAGCAATCTGAGTCTTTCCCTGTTGCTGCCTTCTCCCATCAGCTGGATGGCTGCCACTGCTCACTCTTCCCTCCTGGAGCTTTCCTTCCTCCATTTCCAAAAACTTTTAAAAGCAAGCTGCACATTTATAATTTGTGCACAGCAGAAACAAGAGCTTCCACTATTCCCTCAAAAGGAAGAAGTGTCTCATTTTTGAGCATGATATAATTTTATGTAGCTTTTACCTTTCCCTCCTCTTTTGTCCCCCTGTTTCTTGATACAAAAATAGTTGTTTTCACAAGGGTTGCATAGATTTATTAAGTTCAAGGACTCTGAGATTCTCTGAATCTGAAACTTCCTTGATGTGGAATAGAGGAAATAACTAAGAAACATGCCATGGCCTTTTTCCTCCCTTTCCATGCGGCTTTCTTAATAAAGCAGATGAGAGACAGATTTTGCTTACAGCATTCAGAGATGTCACAGTGCTCCTAACCCTGTCCCTGCTCCCCCCTCCCTGCCCAGGAGCTGTAAGCAAGGACACACAGTCACATCAGAGGCCAGCAACACTTCTGCCTGATGCTGCATTCCCAGCTTGCTCTGTGCCTTCCTGTCTAAGGTGTCAGATTCCTGCTGGAAGTATTTGTAAACAAAGCCCAAGAAAACTCCTAACTTTGCCTGGAGTGGTGCATCATGAGTATTACAGCCATGGAGTGAAAGCCTCCAGGAGGAGCACAGGTGTAGTTTTAACTTACGCCAAGGCACTGAGCTGTGAGCAGGGGGGAGCAGCATTCAGCTGCTCTGTGTTCACACACCCCACACTTTTCCTTCTCTTTATCAGTGCCTAGTTGAATTCCAGTCAACCTGAACGAAAAGATCCATACTTGTTGCAGGCAGTAAATAAGGATGTGTTGGAAAATGAGCATGAATGGATTTTAGCCATGGGTTGGAAAAGAATACACACAGAGTAGCTGAATTATCAGAAAATTCTCAGGTGCAATTTGATAGCAAATGTTTTAAAATGGCAGATCATAGCAATGACATCCAGATGTCATTTTTCAACCCAGAATTAATCCAGAAGTGGTCCAGTCAGTATTTTCTCTGTATGTGACACTCCAGTTGATAGTGCTGGATTGTATTAATATTGCTTTTCATAGAATCATTTATGACTTTAAAAGTGTCTCTTGTTAGCCTGCAACTGGGAATTCCCTGGAAATGTCTTCATATAGGAATTTACATTTATATGATAGGAAACAGTTCAGCCCTTGTTTGGAAATAGAGGAAGGAAAGCACTTGTTTCCTAACACCAGTTACCAGAAGACTCCACCTTTTGCATCCACCACTACAGCACAGGTCTGTCTCTGCATTATTGGGCTACTGACACAACACTTCTGATCACATTTTGATTAAAACTAACTGCTTACCTTAAATACAGAATGGGAAAGAGTTTCATCACTGCCTTGATGTTTTTGGTATTCTGCTCAGGCTGAATAACTTTGGGTTTGGTGGTCACAGTTCCTAGAGCTACACATAGATGGGTTTTCCCAGTAGTTTATGAGATCAACCATTCTTTTAGAGCTGATTCCTTCCATCCAGCAGCATAAGCCCATCTCACCTCCTTGCTGTCCCTGGGAGCCTGCTGTGCCTTGGGAGTGAGGGTGTGGAGAGGGTGGAGGTGGCTGCCTGCTGGGTAATGGCCTCAGCTGGGCCATTCTGGATGTGGCCCAGGGACCTCACACACTGATGGCCACCACCAGGAGCACCCACAGAGAGTGGTAAGTGTTATAGTGCAGCATAATCCACTCTTCAGCCTCAGTGAGGAAGATGGGGTCATACTGCCTTCCACTCTCAGATAATAACCATTTCATGGAGGCAGTTACAGGACCTATTTACGGGGATGATTTTAGCTGCCATCTTTACTCTTAACAGGAAGGGACTGGTGCTTTGGACAGGTGGCAATTTTATGCTACTCACCCACCTCCATATCTTTTTATCTGAATGTGCACTATGTGGTTATGGTTCCATTTGGATGACTTTCATGTTCTTTAGATGTGAGTGTTTTCTGAAAAATGATAAAGCAGAAGAAGAAGAGGTTCAGGTAGAAACTGAACTGAAACCAGGTTGGGATCTTCTAATGAATGACCCACCTAGGCCTTGCTTGCCTGTGCCTGGAAATTTGGGAGAGGTTTATGATGAACTGTTTGTGTAACCAAGCTATGCAAACTAGTAAAAACAAGTCATGTGAGAGAGAGAGGGAACATTGACTGCTTTGACAACTGCTTTGCCATTGCTAAGGAAACTGCTCCCTTGGTAACCATGGTCAGTACATCTGTCTTATTTTATCTCCAATTCTCACGTAGACACCATCATGGAAAGAATATTAACACAACCAAAACACAAACATTTCAGTAAAGCACAAGGCTTCTATTAATTTCTTCACTAAAAAGTTTAAGGGAGATTCTGCTTTGGTGTTGATTATGGCTTTGCCTTGCCTGAGATGTGCTCCTTAAATATTAACTTATGCAAAGTAACAATTTATTCTTTTGTTCTGCTTTGTACTTCTTTAAAATGTGATACTTATTTTCTTTTAGCTCTCCTAATTTACCTAATGCAATTGGGCTTTACAATAGGAAAGCCTGAAGGCTGAGAAAGCTTTTGCATCTGTCAAAATAAGAGTTTATGTTCTTTTGCTAAGGAAAAAACTCATAGTGACTTGAGCAGAGTAGGACAAATGGAAGTTCTAATCTGAAGAACAACAAACTTTTCAGATGTCTCTGAACTTTTTGAGTTGGAACCACATGGCATCAACAAGATCTTTCTTGACATTCCTGCTTAAATCCATTAGCAAGGAAGAAAACCAGAAATGTACACATGAAAATCTGAGAAATCCTGGATGCTGTTTTTGCCACTTTTTAGTGAAATCAGGATATTCGTCAGTACCTACTGGTAAATCAGATTTGAAATGCTGGTGGAAGTACAACTTTACACAAAAGAATAATGTTTATGTCCACAAAAATCCCAAATCTATTGAAGCAAAGCAAGTAACCCTGGTACACAGGATGCAAAGATTCCCCTAGGGTTTCTATCCATAATTTCAGCACAAATGAACATCCTTTGGGTCATGTTTTGCCTCAGTTCTAAGAAATCCTATGGTCAGATGTTAGAGGCACCAGTCAGGTTTCTCAGCAACTTTATAAGAGCAGCATTTTCCTCTTCTCATAAAGGAGGGAAAAAACTTGGATGAAAGAGGAGATAAGAGCCTATAAATAAAGTTGAAAGTAACTGTTCTCAAGGTGGACGTGGTGACTGCACGAAACAGGGATTTCATGCCATACCAACACATAAAAATGCATTTCTCCCAAAATGACAAGTCTGATACCTTAACTGCCAGGGCTGTGGTTTGTGGAGAGTGCAACAACAAACTCTTCTTTGGCAAGAAAAACAACCATCCCAACTGAGACCAAGCACTTCTCCAGCCTTGTGTCCCCTCTCTCACAGCAGCCAGCAGGGAAATCACAGTGGTGCCTCTCCATGTGCTGTGCCACTAAAAGAAAAGGAAAGGGATTCTTTCAACACAGTACAGCAGGGAATACAGGAATACTCAGGGACTTCAGCAACTGACTGGTAGAAGATTATGGACTGATTTTAAGAACAGTGTAGAGGTAGCAAACCATGGCCTCACAGGAGTGTGAGCATGCTGGCACCCCCTGTGCATGTCACATCATTTGTGGTGGGAGTGAGCTCTGAGGGAAAAGTTACTCTCAGCTTCTTTCTTTTGACTTATCCATTGAAAATATTATGATGTAGCAGTTGCTTGGCTTTGGCTAACACAGTTCAGCATCCATTCCTGTAGCATGGATGTTACAGTATCATCAACAGCAAACCTTTCATTCACTTCAGCTGTGTACGCATGAAGCATCCTGCCTTCATATCTGATCTTTTACAAAAGGTAATGCAGTGAGAACTATTGTTCTGGTAGCTGAATGCCCATTGTAGAAGCTTTGGGACACTGGCACACCCTTTTACTACTCTGTCATGCAGTCTGACCTTTCATTTTTACTGGAAGTCTTTGCAGTTTCTTTATTTACCTAATCCCATTTACAGTAAACAACACAGCAGTTGGCACTCATGAGTTGTTTGGTTTAACTGTATCCAGAAGCCAGAACCAGTTGCACCACTACCACTGGTGCAAGGGAGTTGCCATGAGTCATTTCTCCCAATTCTTTCCCTCTCATGTCTCCAGCTCCAGTGGCACACCCATGAGATCTGTGCCTCACTTCCCCTGTGTGCAAACAGCACCTCATCCCTCACAGGAGCAGAGTGGGACTACAGGGATTATTTAGCCTCTGGATATTGTCAGGGAGCAGGGAGGTCTGCACTCTCCCTAGGAGAGAAACTCTAACAGGAACATCGTGCTCCAGTGCCATGGTGGGGTGGGGGCCCCCATGAATCACAGCCCCTTTCTCCAGTACCTGAGTGGGAGGAGGTGGCAGACCTGCAGATGGGGACCAGCTCCAGTCAGAAGTCCAAGTCATAAGGCAACATCACAGGGAGGTCAAGCTGGAAGTCAGTGCATGGAAGTCAGGATGCTTGGGTCCATCACTCAACTGGAGACCAGCATCCTCCAGCTCAGCTCACAGAAAGGAGCAAATTTCTCTGGCAGAACTTAAATGGGCTCCCAGGCCTGCTGGAGTGGATGGTGGCATCAGGTGAGGCTGGTCAGGATCATAAAGACTTGCCAGTACCTTCAGGGCCCCAAAAAATATCACAACAGCAGCAGTCAGCTAAATAAAGATATTTACCAAGCTACTTAAACCTTGACAGTTTCCCCAGCTAAAATGCTAAGGAAACTCTGCTGCCAATTTTCTTTTCATAACTACTCCAGAAAGCAGGGCTAAGGCATGACAATGAGGAAGATAGGTTTTTCCTTTTATTTAAAAAAAATAAAAATCCAGCTACATTACTCTGGAAAATGGAAATGTAATTACCCCTGGCAGATATGAAGATCGGTGTACACAAATATATTCAAGCTTTTGCAGAAGACCACACTTTGGGAAGCTTGTTCTAGCCTGTCTCCAGGTTTGCATGCATGTGAAGTGCTGTGAGTTTGGATGCAGGCAGTGGAAAGCAGAGCAGCACAACACTCAGTTTAGCAGCACATGATCTGAAGCAAACCAAGTACTGCCTGTGCACGCTGCTGAAGCTCCTCACCAGTCACTTGCCATGGGATAGCTCTGGGATCAGGCAGGCGAGGGCTGACATGTGAAATCTGTGCCACTTACTTAACTGCTCTGTCACAATGAATTGGGCTGCTCTGCCTGTGCTAGCCTGGAGGAACAAGCGGCGGGGCCTTGGCTGGCATATGCTGATGGAGTGGGGACAGAGCCTGTCCCTCCGTGTGGCAGGGTGACACAGCCTCCAGGGGAGGCACAGGGCTCTGCTCTGGTCTCTTTGTGTCAGCCGAGGACCTTCTCAAACTGGGCTCTGAAGGCTGATGCTCCCACTCAGTTCTGAGTGTGGCAGCCCTTGGGTACCTCAGTGCCAGGGCTGCTTTAAAGCCAGCTGGTCTGGTACTGAGGGGGCCTGAATGATGGCTGAGATGACAGGCTGGCTGGACAAGGGCTTGCCAGAAAGTAGGGCAGCAAAACTTCCTAATTAAGATAAAAATACCTTTGTAGTCTTTGTAGTGAGGGAGAGCCACGGCACTCAATCTAAATGTCTCTGTCCAAAGGATGAGCAAGAAAGAGCTTTTTTAGATCCTTTACCTTTGCTTTAAAGAGACAAGAGATCATCTGACAGCAGGTTTGTTAGGCTCACCCTCCAATAACGAGGCTGTTGTAGGAGCTGCCTGCACTCTCCCAGCCGAGCCTGCACAGCCCTGCAGCCAGAGCTCCCACTACCTCCACACACACACTGCCCTCTCTCCAGACAAGATGATCCTCATCTAAAAGAGGAAAACATCACAATGAAAAGCAAAATGGGCTGTAGCCTTGCTAAGAAGAGCTTGTTCCCAAATCCTTCCTGGACCCAGGCACGGTTCATTCCAAGACATCGTTAGACACCTCAGGAGCCAGGCTGTGCCTCGTGGTCAGGAACCCTCCCAAGCTGGCTGGCAAAGAAAATGTCCCTGAGCATGATGGGGAGCAGGAATGGTTTGATGAACCTCAGAAGATGTAATAAAAAGAGCACAAGACAAGTTTGGAAGGGACATGCAGATCATTCTCAGTTTGAAGGGGTTTGCCCTTGAGACCCATGGAGAGCACATCAGCTGGCTCCAGCTCGCATGTTTTCTCCAGCACTCCAGAAAAAAAGAGGCAAAGTACAGTATGTACTTGTCTGCTGAGACATTTAGATTGGCTACTGACACTCTGCAAATGTTTATAAAGAAAACAAAATGTGGATGATAGCCATTTTCATTAAACTGTGCAGATTCAGTTCACCCCGAATCACAAGATCCCTGAGCCATATTCTTGCCCTTCTGGAGACATCTACTTCCCAACAGCACTGAGGCTCTTGCTGCTGTTTTCTTGCTTGATGGGTCTGGTGCACACAGATGCAGAGGGAGGCACTGCCAGGGCCAGGTATCTGCTCCATATCTGCAAGGTGAAGGTGAATATCTCTTAGCCCTTCCACTTTGGGTTGATTTTGATCAAGTCAAAGTCAAGAGTAGGAAAAAGACAGAATTAAAATTCAAGCCTTACCTGCCCAAGGCAGAGTTCCCTCTTGCGTACCATGTAAAATTGGCAAAAAAGCTTGGTGGCTGGTTCCTTGAGTGCAGGGAGGCTTGAGAGCTCCTTTGGGCCAGGCAGCACATCCTCTCTCAGAAGCAGGAGTGCTGATTTTTTATGATGTCCTGGGGATGTTTCCGAGCTCTGCCACTTGCTGCACCTCAGCAGAGACATTTCTTCCTGTAAAGCATGAGCATTCCACACTGAGTTATATATACCATGACCATGACAGAGCCTTCAAAAACACAGGGACTGCCGTTCTGGAGCCACAGCTCTCTGTAACCATTCCCCTGCCTCCAGCATGGGTGACACTGTCAACCTTGGGGTGAAGGAACTGACGGCACTGATGAGAGCAGAGACATCATTTCATGTGCAGCCAGGTCATTCTATTTACTGAAATAATCTATCCCCAGGGACTAATTTGGCTCATTGTGGGTGGGTGCTGTCTGTCTCTCCCCACTTGGCTCTTGCTGAGCTTGTGAACAGCCAGTATGCAAACCATGGCCTGACACACAACTGGCACCTGGGTCAGGATGTCCTGATGGACTGTGGGACAGAAGGAAATGCCCCAGGGTGTCTTTGCCCATCAACAACATCCTTCTGCAGCAATGCAAAAACCAGGCTGGGCCATGGTAAAAGACACAAAGGCGTGTTTTTCCCTTCTTGCACTGGTTACACCATGGTCCAAATCATCCATCAAGGTATCAAGCACTCCCAAAACTGCCTGTGTGGTAGGGTTTTGTATCTACTGTGTGCAGATGGGGCAGAGTGTCCCCTCTTCTCACTGGGAAATCTGCTGGCTAAACACATTTTCCTTCTGCCTTCTTGTAATTTCCTTATCTTGATGCTGGTTTATGTTATGTGTGTGTGTATGTTCCATATGCAGGAACACTCATTTGAAGCAGAAAATGGCATTGCCTTTGCCTCATGGTGTCCCAAGCTGCCTCATATCCCACCCTCTCTGCAGAACTCTGGCCAAAAAAGTTTGCTTCCCTTTCGGCACTGCAGTGCTTTTGGATGTCAGAACCAGTGTCAGGCCTCTTCAGAGACCAGAGCAACTGCTGTGAATTTAAAACAAATATTTTTCATCTTAAATGCCATGGCAGGTCAGCTAAACAGAAAAGAATAGTTGGTAACAGGCTTGAAACGACAGCGGGGTGGAGTGTTTACAGCTCCATCAACAGCTCGGTGTTAATGAACTGAGTCTGAAAATTACCTCTCTATTGATGGAGGCATGGATGGAGCACAGAGATGAGAAAGATAGTGATTGCCTCCAGCTGCAGGCAGAACTTGGAGAGTGTTTATTTATCACTTGGAACTGAATGATTTTTTTGGAGAGGGCAGTAAAATTCTGAAAAGCGCAGTGATGCAGCTGCCTGCAGCCTGGCACTGGTGTCAGCCCTGCAGCTCCAGCTCTGGGGGTGCAGGATTTCATCCTGTCCCAGGGAGCATCTCTCTGGGCATGTGTGTGTGTGTGTACATGTGTGTGTGTGTAAAAAGGTGCAGTTTTTAACCAAAAGTGCCAAGCAGGAAAAATGTGGCTCCTTAACACTGATTGACTGTAAAAGGACTGCAAATATGTCAGAGGAATAATGCGTCCTGCATTGCAACTGCTGTAGCTAATGGAATGTTATTGTGGAAGATGTTATTTTTGACCCTGATTTCTCCCTTTCCTTTGCTCTCTGTAGGAGGCATTGGTTGTGCTACAGCTGAGCAAAATGGGCAAGGAAAGATGTCAGCAGAGGATCCTCTGTTTGAGCTTCCAGTGCCCAGCAATCCACATGGGAAGTGTTTCCAGGATAGCCTCTCTTTTGCCAATTCTGATTTTGGGGAATTTCCCCAGTACAGTTCCTTCTGTCTGACACAGCCACTGATTTTGAGGGACTTTTCACACAGCATTTCTACAGAGGGTCTTTAATATGTTGAACTGTGCTGTGAGCAAGGGCTGATGTGTTCAAGGTGTGTGGAATGGTGCCACACGAGCAGTCCAAGCACATCAGCACTCAGCACTGCCCTTTGGGTCCCTGCTTAGGATTTCTGAGGATAATTTTCTGTGGTTGAGGCATTTTCATAGCTCAAGAGAGGGGACACCCCAAGAAATTCCACTCTTCATGCATTAGTAAAATTAATTTATAATTTCTTTCATAAACTTGGGCTAGTAAATGGATTATTTTGTTGGCATTTTGTGTTTGAGGATGAGGGCTGCATCGACCACCAGTGATTTTTTTGTCCCTGAAAGAAAAGCATTTATTTCAAACGGCACTTTCTACTTATATAGAATCACAGAATAGTTTAAGTTGGAAAAGACCCTTTAGATCATCAGGTCCAGCAATTCCCCCAGCACTGCCAAGTCTGGTCAAACCTCCTACAGTTAGCCTTGGCCAATTGATCCAGCCTGTCCAGAGCCCTTTGCACACCCTTCCTGCCCTCCAGCAGATCGACATTCCCACCCAACTTAGTGTTGTCTGTGAACTTACTGCGGATGCACTTGATACCCTCATTCAGTTCATCAATAAAGATATTAAACAGACCTGACTCCTTCTGACCCTTCCTTTAGAGGGTTGTCACATTTGCTCACTTCCAGCCAGCTGGGGCCTCCCCATTTAGGCAGCACTGCTGGTAAATGATGGAAAATTTGAAGTATATATTTAAATACAAACAACAGAAATAGTTCTAAATGCTTGAAACAGGCTTTTAAACAATTTAGCAACACAGAGTAAGTATACCCTGTTGAAGGCAGGCTGCAGAAATGTTAACATCCTCTCAAGGTAAATCAAGTAATGGACTGCTGGCCTATTTTTCAAACTGCTTCTCCTCAGTATCTTGACATTTGATAGGATTATCTATTACTGTTGGATTTTGGTTGACTCTCTGGTATGCCTGAGAAGATTGTCATCTTGTGATTTAAAGATAATAGAGCCAAGCATGTGAAACTGCACACAGAGAATAAACCTTTGACTCAGAACTGAATATTTTGTTTAAAAAAAAAAAAAAAGAGGACAACTTCGTCTTGAGCTCAGTTTGATACACTGGCAGTTAATGAAATTATCCAGCAATAACTTTCCATTCTAAATATTGCTGTGCTATTTTTAAAAGGCTCCTATGGCACTCCACGCAGGGCGGCCGGAGCTAACAATACCAGATATCTGAAGAGGGTGAGTGTGATTAAAGACTTGTGACAATAGCTAATGTAAGCTTTAACTAAATATGTCAACTCCATTTGTTTTCAGCTTTAAAGAGTTTCTGGTTCAGAAAGCGCAGGTAGGAGTTCTAACAATTTCAAGATTACACTTGACCTAGAAGAAGAGATGATCATGTAAAAAGTGACATGAGCTGGGACTCTGTGTGTGCACATGTGGATCCGTGTGCCTGTGTATAAATATGTCAACACTGGAAAAGAGCCTCACAGTTTTTCAAAATATGCAGCATCTCTTTTTATCATAAAGCTTCGCAATTGGCAATTTAAAAAAAAAATGTAATGAGCTGGAGTGGGCTTTTTATTACGCATGGCTTTATTTCTTTGAATTTCAAAATTACCTAGCATGCATTTTCAACTTTGGAACAATTTGCAGGCTGTTTTCATTTCTATTTAAAAGGGCTAAACACCGAGAATGTGCCTCTGCTTTGCATTCTAATTGCATGTAACTGATTTGCACAGCAGAACAAAACCCTAATTTTCAGATTAAGAATCATGCGCTAAGAAATAATTATTGTTTTATGAGAAAAAAAACGTTTTCCACATTTTTCCCACTTGCCCAATTTATGAGAACTGTTTGCCAGTTTGCAGGTTGCCAGCCTTCCCAGAACACCAACTATTACTCTTTAGGGACTGGAAAAAGGTAGACAGAGACACGAGGCATGCAACTGTTTTGACTGCATTCTTTTGCTTGCAACATAACCCTTGCTTTTTATTATTTTATCTTCAACAATCAAGGGGTGACTAAATGGTTGCAGGTGGTGATGAAAATAAAAGCCATCCATCATTATTTATTAGGCATGAAAAAGATACACAATAATGTAATTTAATCCCGGAGCAGACAATTATTTCCACATATTGATAATACAATGTGAAAACTGTCATGAATCCTAATGTGATGTTCGCCTTTATTGGTGAACCACTAGTAGCAATGCAAATAATGAAATTGTATCAAAAAGAAAAAAAAAGTAATTATTTGCATATACCAATAGTGTCGTAGAGAAAAACACATCATTGCTAACTTTAGAAAATATAATCATGGTTCATGTGTTACTTTGGTTTTGAAGTTTGCAAATGCAGGTGCAAAATGTTCCTCTAAGTAAATATTTTATTGATTTCTGCATCATCAAAATAATTTCACGGGTTTTGATAAGGGAACTTTAAAGCCATGAACATGCAGCTGTATAATCAGCCCCTCTTTACAGAGACCTGCAGATCTCCCTGCTAATCTATTCACATATTTGTGCACGACACTTCCTCCATTAAAAATAATTTAAGAAATATCTTTTCTCCATCTGGGGCCTGATTCAAAGCCCATTGAAGTCATCAGAAAGACTCGCATTGATTTTGGTGGGCGTCAGACAGAAACCCTTTGTGGCTGTTTCCTATAAATAAAGTTGGGCTCCAGTTTGGGCAGAGCAGCTCCCACAAATATATTCAGACTGATGACATTCACCCCTGGGCAGATGTGAGCATGTGCCACTTAATGCCCACTTATGTCTCATTTTGAGCAGGGGTAAAAGGCCCTTTTGGCTGGACAAAAATATACATATTTTTATAAATAGGCAACTGTACATGCAAAGTATATCTGCAACTGCACAGCTAATTTACATTTGAATTACCATGTCTGGGCATGCAAATCAGGTAATTACTTGCTCACATATAACTGGCCATTTGCATGCACAAATACCTATTATATGCATTCAAGTCACAGTAATGTGTCTGCAGCATTTAGCTGTATCTCAGGAGAAACTGCAGCAAGGAAGAGGTTTACATTATCTCTTATGGACCTGGTGTCTCCTGGAGTGATGTAAGTGATATTTGAAATCATTAGGGGACCTGTAAACTTCCTGCGTGTGCTGTCCCTTAAACTGAAGCCTCTTAGGCTCAAGTCTGTGAGAGGCTGGAGCACTTGTGGCAGCAAAGCCATTAAAAATTAGTTACAAATAGGGGGAGTCTATGACTGTAGAAACAGACCTTAAAATGACAAAATCGTACCCTGAAAACATCCCTGAAACCATGACAGCTTTTCTGTTGCCCAGAGAAGCTGTGGTTCCCTCATCCCTGTAAGTCTTCAGGGCCAGTATTGGATTGGGCACTGAAAATCTTGATCTACTGAGTGGCATCTCTACCCCTGGCAGGGTTGGAATAAGATGATCTTTAATGTCATTTCCAAACCATTCTAGAATTCTATGATTTCCAGAGAACGCCTCTGGGGACGCTGCTGAGTACATTGTGGGCAAGTCACAGAGGCTGGGACCAGACATGGAGCTGGGGAGGAAGGGATGGAGCCCCTGCTCAGCCTCTCCTAAGCTTGGGAGCAACTGATTTACCTCAGCAGCCAATTCCCATCAATCTCACCTCCTACCACTCCACATTTAGGAAGGAGATGCAGTGCATTTTCCCAAAGGCAGGAGCAGGCGAGGGGCACCAGCTGGTCTGAGCATCACCTGAAATGCAGCAGCAGCAGCTGCTGTTGCCTTGGAAAGCACAAGGATTGGAGGCAGAGGCACCAGCCAGGCTGGAGGGACACCCACATCCAAGGGGAGAGGGTCCAAGCATGGCTGCATCACCCTGAGCACGCAGGTGCCATGGAAGGCAGTGGTTACTTGCACTTTCACTTTTGCCTTGTGTTTAGGCTGTTGGGAGAAGGACAAGTGGACTTGAAAAAAAAAATACAATGTGAGTTGTTTTTCTCCATTAATCAGTGCTATTTTTTTTTTTTTTTTTCAGCTGATTAGCTTCATTACATTTGTTTGTCTTTCCCTCTCCAACTGAGCAGTGGGATCTGATTTTCCTGAATTTGGCTGAAGAGACAAATTAAAGTCTTCTTTGTTTATAATCAAAGCAGGAGTGATTATTTGAACATTTTGAAGGAATCACATAGTATTTTAAGAGTCTGTAAAAAGACAAGAAAGGTGGTGGGAAGTCATCAGATACTATTTTCTTTAAAACTACATGGATGGTTTCAACAAAGTCAACCCATGACGTCTGTAGAGTTTCACCAAATGGCCTGGGAACTGATGGCAAATTTGTGAAAACATGCTGGAAATGTTTTGTTGATATTCCTGCTGACATTAGGGGCAGATCTTGCATGTCACCACAAATATTTGGCAGTGGAGAAAACCAGAGATTTTGTTCAGCTCTGTTTGGAATCAGATAGCAAATTGATCTTGGAGACTCTCCCTGGAACTCTTCATATTTTTGGAAAACAAAAGATTTTCAGAGGAAGCCCTGTTTTTATTATGCATGAGATTGTTATGGGAGGAGAAAAGGGAGTCTGTGACTTACACAAAAGAAGAGGGGAATCAGAGCTTTTGCTGGAATTGAACAGATTATTCCTGGCCTCAGCTTTGTGTTCTTTTCCCCAGGAACATGGATTTTTATGTGAGAAAAGATTATTTCTGAATTATTTATTATTTATTTATTTATTATCCCATCTCCTGTGCCTCATACAATGGGAGATCAGTTACCTGTGGGGTCAGCAAATGGTGCTGATGGGAGCTGAGGGAAGGGAGTACGCCCAGAGCACAGCACAGTGCTGGGAAACACTGCTGTGATGGGATAGAGCTCATGGACACATGGATGGGACACATGGACCTTTCTGGCAGTGCTCAGCCACCCTCGTCTCCCTGGCTCTGCTCTTGCTCCAAGTGGATGATGAGGCACAGAGTGTCCTCACTGCTCCTTTTGATCCACTATCTACATGACCTGGATGAAATCCCAGACCCAAAGAGTTTTTCCCTTAACTCCAGCCAACATTTCACCCCCTCTTCCAGTAAGTGACTGTGTGCTCTGCAGCACCACAGCAGAATCATCTCCCCATCTTCTAGGCTTCTCCCCTGTTTTTTGGGAGGAGCCCAGGAGAGCACTGTGAGGAAATACCTCAGCAGTATTTCCACTGCCCTGATTTAGAGAAGCTGAGGCACGCTGGGAGTCGAGCTCAGCAACGTGACCTGCCCTCCCCACAGACACCACACGTTTCTCTGTGAAAGAGCTCAACCAAGAAGTAGCAAAATTTTCCAGAGGTGACAAGCAAGGACCTTTTGGGGACCATGCTGTGTATGCCTGTATGAGTTGTTGGGTTCCAGATGAAGCGAAGAAAAACTCTCCATGGGAAGCTTCTGACTTCATGGATTGCTCAAACACTGAGCATATTTAACACAGGGCTGGATGTGATAAACTAGATTCATACAGCGACCCAAGGAAAAAAACAACAGGGGAATATGGCAAGCAGTCAGTTTTGTGGTCTGAACCTCACAGGAAGGACATGTTTTCAGATCAGACCCCGGCTGTAACAACGTGGCTAAATTAGAAGGAGAAGCAGAAGAGGCTTCTTCGACTTGCAATCCAGCAGAAGTTGCAGTGCAGTAGCAATACAACTTTGAGTTGTTTCAAGACTGCCACTTTAGCTCTCAGACAAAAGTCCAGCCTTTTGTCTGAGAAGGAAAGGCTGATCTGCTGAATTCAAACCAGCTCCATGTCCCCAGATGTGGTCCCACCAAGCATCTGGCCACTAGTCCTGCCTAGAGCCTGCCTGTGTATTCATGATGCCCAGATTCTGCTGTCTTACTCTGATTTCTTCTAATTCATGGGGAGAGGTCATGAGGCAGCTGTGACAGAATTCACCCTGCCATGGAAAAAGAGCAGTCTTGCTCAGGGGAAAGCTCAGCTTCAGCATCACCACCCTGTCTTCAACATGGTGCTCAAAAGAGTGAGGATTGATTGGAAACAATCCAGCAGAGACCAGAAATAGGGCTGAGAGATGAGGGGAGGAGAGAACTGGGACTGGTCAGGGAGAACAGGAGACATCAAACATGTAAAATGCTGTTTCAGAGGGGCAGGGAATAAACTATTCTCCCTGTCCATGGGGCATATGAGAAAGAGTTGCAGGCTCACACTTGAGTAAGAGAGCCTAAAACTCTTTAAGTTTAAAAATAGCTCATAGTAGAAAAGGCAACAGACCCTTTAAGGGCACTGGAATAATCTATTAGTATAACTAAACTTGTTGTTTATTTCCAGAAAAATATCAGAAAGTAGTTTTTTTAAAGTCTGTTCCATACCTTACAACAAATCTCCCTCAAGTGAGAGGGAGTGTGTCTTCTACCTCTCCTCCTAGGCAGTGATGAATATAACAAAGTAGTGGGTGGGAAGAAACACAGATAAATATTTTGTAAGTAATGTACTATATATATTGGGCACAGATAGAAATAGCATTGTGCTCATTCTGTTTTCATTCCCACAAATCAGGAATAAATCTAGTCACCAAACTCTTTCTACGTGCAAAAATGGAGAAAGTGTGTGGTGAATGAATGTGTTGCAAAGAGTTGAATGCGAATTTTTTGGTAAACCAGCATCTTTGTTTTATTATCTAGTCATGCTTCTGTGCAAGAAGGCTGGGTCCAGTCATTATATGCATTTTTCTCAAAAGCCAGCACTGTTATGGGATATACTGGAGACAGTGTGGGTGGAGCACAACAGTTTTAAAAAATAAAGCGCTGTCTCCTTTTTTGTTTTCCTGTATAAGAACAAATCATTTATTCCCTGCTGGATTTCATGAGTGTGTTATTTACCACTGTTTACTGTAACTAGCTTCCTATTATTACAAAAGTTGGCAGGGCGAGCATGGGTCTGAAGCTTGCCCAGTTGCATTCCAATTCCTTTCTGCCAAAAAATTAAAAAATGGGTTTTCCACGCACCTATCACATGTAGGAATATATTCAGCCACATTTCTTAGTCCCACAGATGCCAACCTCACTGTCAGAGCTGTCAGGAACATGCCTGAGCCCCTCTCCCCACCACAGAACTCTCTGATGAGCATCCCATGGGCACCCAGAGCAGAGGGGCCATCCCAGGGCTGCAGTGGCACAAGACCCAGCCTGGTTTCAACCTGGATGGTTTGGCTGCCACACACAACAGCACTTAACTCAGCCTGAGCTAATTTACCCCAAGAAGAAGGTAACCAGATATTCCTGAGCAACACTTCATCACTTCTGTACAAAGACACTTTACAGGGTGTTGCTGCCAGGTGGGTTTTGCCCTGGGAAACGTCACCAAGCCTGTCCCAGGAGAAAGGATCTGAGCATTGGGGAAAGCCCCACACAGTCAGAGCCTTCCCTTCCCCAGATGTGCAGGGACAGGGGCTGTGCCTGATCACAGTGTGCCCAGTTATGGCCATGGAGGGAAATGTGAAAGAGGGAGAGATTTGGGGAAATAGCCCCAGATGGACATTATCCCAGGGGCAGCCCCACACTGGGCACAGGTGCTCCTCCAGGCCCCACTGGAGAGGCATGACCAGCCTGCAGAAAGGGTCTCAGTGGTTTGGGTGATCCCCCTGTGGAGGGTTTAGCTGAGCTGCTTGTGTTTGCACTGCAGAATCTGTTCTGGGTTTCTGTTTTACATCTCCAAGAGGCCTGTGCCCTTTGTCAATAGAGGGGCTGAGGCACAGGAAGAGCTGGTGTGCTTGCGAGAGCGCCAGCCCAATAAATGGATATATATTTAACTTTCTGCTTGGTGTTATTTTCTCTCTGCTTGGGCAAACAATATCCTGACTGCTTCCTAGTCCTAATCAAACTGCAGGGTACTAATAAAACAAATCCAAACTAATAAAGCACATTTCGTCAGTATTAATCCTCTTAAAGTTATCAGGTTTTCACATCCCTAGATAGGAGCAGTACTGTCTGACATAAAGTTGAGAGATAAAAGTAGGATAAAAGAGCCATTACTATACAACAGCATTAAGTCAAAAATATAATTGCAAAGGCTGAACTTGATTGTTATTTAAAACATGTGTTGGGTGGAGGCACCAGCCGGCAGGAAGCATCTGATGCTGATGAACCCACACAACCTCAGCATGACTGACTTTTGAGCATGAATGTAAAAGATTTATTAATTTCATTTTTTAAGATGTTCTATTTGTTTTGAAAACATTTGGGGTTGCAAAACACATGAATCCTGTAACTATTTCCATAAAGCCTGGAAGAGTGGAACAACATTAGAGGGGATGGGGGTGGGGAACATGGGTATATTTTTTTTTTCTGGGAAGAATTTCCATTAAAATTAAATCTAGTTTAATTATAGCTCCTCAGCAGTGAGTATGTGATTTCTGATTATGTCCCTGGTGGATGCTCAGGTTGGTACTGCTGTGGTTGGATTGAGATCTGCTCCATTTCATTACTTTTTCCTTGAAGAGAAACCTCACCGGTATTCGTGGAAACCATGTGTCAGTTTGTGCAGCGTGTCATTATGTATTATCATATCATACAATTTAAAAAACATTGCATTGTTGCTTCTGGTCGGATTCTCTTTATGTGGAATACAGATGGCATTATTCTAGGTAATTCACTTTCTTATTTCCAGCCCTCAAGCCAATCAAACAAAGAGAAAATTGTAGATGGATGTGAACTAATTTCTTGGTATATATCCAAAACCCACAAATAATTAGGGATGGGAGAAGCTCAAAAGCTCTGTAGATTTGGTTTGGACACACACTCAAGCTCAACTCTTGTGCAAAGCTGTAGGGGAACCTCCATAATTAAGGCTGTGCTCCATTACACTGGTGTAAACAAAGTCAGTGGTTACACCAGGGAGAGAAAGAGTTCAGAAATTGACCCTCTGGTTGAAGATCTCAGGAGAAAGGATTTTTTTTTTCTATTACTTCCTGTTTCTGGTCAGGTTCAGGTCAAGAGCAGCTTTCTCACAGTACTGGGGCACTGGTGTTCCCATCCCCGACGGGCCAGGAGGCACCGGGGAGCATGGAAATAAAACTGAGGCAGCCTTTCACAGTGCAGGAAAGCACTGCCCTGGGCTGGGTCAAAGCAACGGCCAGAGGTCAATTTTTATTTTGTCTGAACTTGTTCCTCTGCCCAAAATGGCAGCATGGAAACAGCAGTGTGAGATGAGACTCAGTGATGGGGCTGAGCCTGCATGGCATGACTCGGAGGTCAGAAAACACATCTCGTGTAAATGACAGTAAATGAAGTTTTTGTCCTATTATTAAGCAGACTGTGCCCCCAGTTCTGCTTTTGATAGTAAATACAGGTTTCTTGTGAGCCATGGCTGCTGCTCACCCACACCTCCACCAAATGCTGTCACAGCATGACCAAACTCAACAGAGAAAACATAAGCATGAAAGTGCCTGCAATTCTCTGCACCCCAGGCTCAACACTCAGCCAAAGACAACCTCACGGAAAGGCTCTCTCTGTTCTGCAGCTAAATTGGAGGGAAAGGTGCCAGGCTGGGGAAGAAAAATGCACACAACATCAAATTTAAGTTGCCAGCTACACCCTGTTGTGTTGTACTGCTTATCCACAGCTCTGTGCACTGATTCCAATGTGAAAGCACCAGTGTAGCTTTACTAATAACCTGCTCTCCCCTTGCTTTGGAGATAAGTCTCATCCAGCAGATGACAAAGGCTACAGCCACTATTCAGGGACACAGTGCATCACTGCAGAGGCACAGGACACAAACAACAGGTGTGAAAAAGAGCTTTAGCAGGAGGCCCAGCCCTTTTCAAATGTCTGCTTTAGATAGTGGCATTCCCCACCTTCCCACCTCCCACCAGAAGCATTGTCACCACTGCTGCAGCACAGTGCAATAAAGAGCAAAACCAGCTGAAACTTCGTGTATTAACAGGCAAACTTTACTGCTTGAAAGGTGAGAATACAGGATGAGTGAGGTTTTTATATGCCATCAGCTGCTCCGCTCAGACTCACAGTCGGGATAACTTGGCAAAGATGTTTTCTGTTGAGCATTGCAGGAGCCTGCAGAAATAGTGTTAGAAAGGGGTACTTTCATCTAAGGAAATATCCCAAACCACTGATGAGCAGCCTGTGTGAATCTCTCTTATGTCTGAGTAAGAGGCAGCATCAGACCCTGACACTGATGTGGTAGTTGCCCTAGAAAAGAGAAACAAAAAAACCCCAAACAAAACAGCATTTTAAAACAAAGACAGCTGGATTGACAGCGACCTACACAGGCGGCTGTGGCCAGCAGTGACACTGATTGAGACAGACTTCTCTAAACTGGTGACAGACTCTGAATGCCAGATCCCACGATCAGCCCTAAATGACACAACATACAGCTTTATGTAGCTGTCGTGATTAGGGAACTTTCTGCTACATTCTGTTAGGAATGTATGAATATTTTAGCTGCATTATTGGCCTCCGAACATTTTTCCTTCTTGGTCCCTCAGACAAGGATTTGGTGAAAGGATATCTAATTTTAAATGAGAAACATCTTCATGAAACTTTCCAGGGAAAATCTTGAACAAGGAGCAGTCATCCAGCTCCAAGAGCTGGGGAAATGCAGCATCCCCGTCCAGTGGCTGCCTTTGAAAGGTTTCAAAGTTCCCTGTTTAATGTGTTCATTCAGCTTTCATTTTTTCATGTTTATTAGAAAAAATGGTTGTATTTTTTTTACCAATTCTCAACAGAAGGGCAAAACCAAGACCTCTGTGTTATTAAGTTTTCTGCCACACAAATGGTAATTAAGATACTTCCAGAGCTTTCTGCTGGCTAGAGTATCCAAACCTCAGGCTCCATAGGAGCTGAGGGCCACTGTGATAATGGAAGTCCAAGACTTTGGGACCACTTCCAACCTTTCAGTTCCTAGCAGATATTACTCATGCAACATCCTCCTCTTCAATTTTTCTATGAATTTAGAATTTCTTAGTGAAGTCTAGGCTGTAATGCGTCTCTACTTACTCAGAGGCCAAAGATTCATTCTGGATTCATTATGAATTCATATGTAGACTATCAGCTGATCCAAAGTGAGGTAATTGACAGAGTACATATAATTATTCACCCTTCTATTTGCAAGGTCTCTGGATCAACAAAGAAACCTCCATTACAAGCCCTACATGGATCATACATTTTACTGGGGCAGTTTCAGACCATACACAGACAAGAACAAACCTATACCTGCATTGATTCCTAACAGGGAAAAATCTCATCAGATGCTTCCATGAGCAGCCTGGGGTGTGTCTGAGGATGTGCTGAGGCTCACTGACCTCATGGCAGCACATCCCTTTGCCATGTTCTTTGCCTGAGAGATCAGTGGATCTATCCAAAGAGAAACCAGTCACTCAATTGCTTCTGCTTTCTCCATCCTTCCCCTTTTCCAGAGACCAATTAATCCAAGTTGGGTCAATCCTAAGTCAGTTTCCCTTTCATACACTACTCTCTGCCAAGATGCACACACAGAAAGATTCACTCAAAATTGGGTATTTCCTCATTGCGTCAGAGACCAAGGACTGTGACTCCAGCAGATAGTCTTGGCATGCAGAGTAGTTTCAGTAACAGATACAACTTTCCTATGCCTTTGTCAGTCTCTGTGTTCAACCAGAGGCTGATGATACCACTGAGGAGCCCTTGGCAGATTTCCTCATTTAAAAACCACAGCAAACTTCTTACCAACAGCACCATCTATAACATCTCCTGCAGGCTCAGTTCACAATATTTGACCCAGCTGCAGCTCCAAAGGGCACCTGGAATCCTGGATTCCTCTCAAAACCACAGTGCTCCTTGGAAAGGTGAGCAGAATTTGTCTGGAAGCAATGGATTGCTATCATAAACTCTTCTGCCTGCTTCATTTACTGGAAGAAGGCCATCCAGATGCCTCCTTATCTAAAGGAACTCTCAACTTCCACTTCAGCCACTCATTTACCCCTCTCACATCTATTTCTTTTTGTCTCAGAAACCCCATTGCAACCGTTTTGGTCTGCTACAGGATCTGCTTCAGCTTACACCAGCACAGCTCAGCTCCCTCAGTATGGTGCAGACATGATGCTCCATAATGGGCAAAAGGATGAGCATCATGCAAATGCATGAGTGATATTGTCAGCACTTCTAGGAAGTTGCACACACAGATCTACTTAGTTAATAATGAGACGTGAACACATTCTGTGCACCTCACTGAGCACACATTTAAGCATATGGCTGCTGAGATAGAATATATCCTGCCAGCCTTTTTTCTTAATTAAAGTTATGCAAGTTATGAAATACTTTCCTTAATAATAAGCTCTTATTCCTGTGGAGAAATTTCTATTTGTTTTTATCTCATTTGAGCTTCAAGGTTAATCTTAGTTTAAGAATCTCACTCGCTGTGACAGCAACCTCATGGTGCTGCAGCCTGATCCATGTGTGGGTGGGTGTGCATCCTTTTGTTCCACGCTGGGGCTGGATGCTGGCTGAGTGTCCTCCCTGTCCTGGTTTGTCCTACAGAAATTAGAAATAGGTGTGAATGACTGGGAAAATGGTTCATGAAGGGTATTTTCCAGACCCGGTTGAGGGCCATTTTAAAAACCCCAAAGGGGGCAGATGCAAAATTTGTGTTCTGTTTTGCAAGACAAGGCAAATGTGAGATATTTCGCTTTCTGTTCTACTCTGAAAGGGAATTTAATTTTGGAATCCTTGATATCTATTTACTTATTTTATTATGTGAGTGCAGCAAGCGATAATTTATTCTGGCATGAAAAGAGACGTTAATAAAGGAGAAAGAATAAAGAGCAAGACATTTAGATCAAATTAATATACATGAAATAAAACAGTAAAAATCCCTGCTTTATCCACAAATAAACTTTTTATGTCTTATATACTTCACAATGAATCTCATATCATACCCTACATACGTATTGGACAAATACAGTAGCAATACTGAAATAATTGTTCACAGTTATAGGCACTAAAATGAATATCTGAATTATTTACATAAGTCCATCTTCCTTCAGACCTTTGGGTCTACATTAGTTTAGGATAATGGCTCAGCTCTTTGCTCTAGTTCATCAGTGTTATATTTTTGTAACCAGCAAAAGCTGTTATCTTCCCTCTATTTTTTTTTTAGGATATGTAATGAGTACTGTTTTCCAGAAAGACAAAATGCTGCCTTTAAATGCTGCCACTGCTGGCCACCATTTTCTTTCTCTGTTCTTTGAAATACTATGGTATTTCTTACTCCATATCTGCTCTCAAATTCTTCCTTCCTTTCCATGCATATTTCTCCTGACTCTCATCTCAGTGTCTGTGTTGTTTTTTCCTTTTCTGACTGCAATCCTTTTACTTTCCCTCATGACAATCCCTCACCTACACATTTTTGCTTTCACTCTCTCATTTATTCCATTAGATCTTAAATGTTCAGCCACAAATGTTCTTACATGTTTCAATTCCATGCTAAAATCATATTCATGTCATGTGGGAGGGAAAAGAGGTCTTGATGTGTTGTATGATGTTGTGAGGGCTCTGCCTTGGAAATATCTTCTCTCATGTAAAAGGCTCAAAAATCACAAACCCACCGAAATTCTTGCAAAATTCCTCTAAGCTTCCATATGTGCACAGGTGAACCCAATGTAACATCTTTTTGTCTCTGCTTGTGACATAGAGGGATACAAGAGACTTGAATACCTTGAAATATTCAGTAGAAGCCATCTTAAAATTGGGGTGTTGTTCCCTAAAAATTTTTCTAAAAGAAAACAACATTCGGGGGCCAAAATATGAACTCCTTGTTGCACACAGAAAAAGCTCTTTCTGCCTTTATAGTGAGGGTGTGATTCAGTGCATCCATCGTGTAACCCCGTTTAACCACCAAAAATGTTGCCAAGAACTAAAAGATAAAATATAGATCTACTGTTCGTTTTTTTCCCCAGTTGATCTTTTATGTTTGATCATAAATGCACATTGTGGAAAGATGTCTTATACCTCCAAGCTAAACACTGTTTGCTACTCATTAGTGATTTATAAATGATATTTTCTCCCTGGTGACATATCTTTTGATATGATTCTCTAATAATAACATCCACCAATATTAAAATAAGAACATCCCCATGTATTGTGATCACCTTCAACCACATTTCCTCACTAAAATTAAATTTTAGCACACCAACTGATATTGTATGCATATATTTGTCTACCATCATTATAAATCTCCTAAGGGTCTCTATAAAATGATAGTTTTGCCTCTTTGCAGTAATTCTACCTAATGCTCCAAAGCAAGAAACTAATTACATGCTGACTTTTCACTAACTTTGATCTTTCCAAACCCATACTCTGAAGTTTCTATAGGTAATCATATAATTACAATACGCTAAGTGGGATGAAATTAGGCATCAACTTTTTTTTCCCCCTCAAAATAGCATTAACTCTTTTTGCAAATAAACATTTAATTTAAAAATATTAATAATGCAGTAGGTTGCTATTTATGGTATCCCAACATGTAAGTTTTGTATGTAGTATTTCAAAATAAAATCTAAGTATATGCAATAATATTTGTAACAAATATCTTATTTTAGCAGAAGGAGTTTCAGTGGAAGGGGCTATGCTACAAATTCTTGAAAAATTTTCTGTTTAAGAAAGGCCAAGGATAAACGATAGTGGTGTTAGGAAATTACTGATATTTCTCCAGGGAATCTTTGAGTCTCTCGAAAAAATGACCTCATTTGTATTTTCCCAATGAATTGGTATGATATTTCCTGTAAGAAAAATTGAAAACAATTGTTGCTTTCAGCTGAACTCTACTGCTATAGAAAAAAAAAACCAACTTGGATTTCCTCTTTGAAAAAATGTAAGTTTAGCTTACTCCTATTTTCAAGCATAATCACAAGAAAGTTTGATTTTTAAAGGAAAACAAATATCACAGCCTTCTTACACATCAGAGAAATAACTGTGCACTTCAATGTTTTTTCGCTTCATACTTTCAACCTGCTATTTTAGCCCAGCAGTAAAACCAAATCCTCCCATCCGAAGTGCCGTGGCCTCCTCCCTGCCCTTCTTGCACACAAGTGAGGACACAAATACAAATTCCAGCAAGGAGAAAGACAGCATGACTGTGCCTCTCTTTGGGGTATCTCATCACACGGGGTTGTCCCACGGACCACCACGAGGTCTGGCTCCCACCCCAGGGGAGGCAACGAGGAGCTGAATGTGTCCATGATTTTATACCCTACTCTGAGGAAGAGACTGCTCAGAGTGAGGAAAGGTGGCAAAACACAGCCCTGTGGGAAAACAGCTTCTGGAAGAGAACTTCAGTTTAAAGTAGAGCTCCAAAATGGTGCCTGAGCAGCATCCAGGCCGGGAGGAGAGGAGAGATGGTCTGTGGCAAATGTGACATCACAGTTCCTGGTGCGAGTAGTGGCCGTGGGGTTGAAGGGATGTGAGGTTGAAGGGATGTGGGGTTGAGGGGATGGGGGGTGAAACGACGTTTCCCATGGTGTCTCATCACGGCTGATGCTCCAACACCGCTGCGCCTGCCAGAGCACCACAGAGCAGCAACATTTTGCCTTTTCCCTGATGTTTGCTGCACCTACTGGTTCCTCCAGGCCTCTAAGGCCTCCTGCCCCAGTGCACAGCCTTCCTGGGAGAGCAGGGCAGCCAAAACTACAGCCAAGGCTTTGGGAGCTCTGCAGTCACCCTGCAGGGCAGACGCCTCCAGCCCAGGGTGGCTTCGCAGATGACGCAGCGGTGCCGAAAGGAAACACGTTGTTGGTGGAACAGGCCTCTACCTTTGCTACATCCCATATGTGCACCTTGTTTGTCTAATAACACTCAAAACCGCAGAAAAATCTGAACAGCACATTCACTTTAAAGCTGAATAAACAAAATTTGTTTTGACTTATCATCAATCATGTCATGTGATCACAGGGCATATTGTGTGCAAACGGCAGTTGTTTTATCTGGAGCTTCAACCTTTAAAAAATTCAAAACAGTGAAGTTGTTTATTTGACACCGGTCCTGACCCCCAGACTTTAGCGCTGCATTCTGACAAAGTGAAAGAAAGAAAACACATTTTGCTTCTTCGTTGCTGTGGCATAAAGGAAACCCGACTTCTCGGGAGACTTTTGACACATTCTTTGCATTTAAAATGCACCAATAGGAACTTTATCTCCTTCTTTTTTGTTTTTCTAGAAACTGGAGGAAGAAAGGTGTTTACATGGTATTGCACATGGTAGCAACTCTCATTATAAGGATCTGCAGACACTCAGTAGGTGCATTTAGCTTTGGGAATTGCATTACTTAAGAGCCCTGTGGTTAGAAAGATGAATTCAGACAGACAATAAGGAGTAACAGTTTGAAAGCCAAGCCGCTTTCACAGACTCAGTTAGCAAATGATAGGCTTGCAAATATTTTTTTTGGGTCCAACTTGAAAAGTCATTCCAAACCATCCTGAAAAAACCCAGTCTTTTCCCTCCCTTTGTTTCTTCCATCAATAAATAGATGCAAGGAGATTGCAACCTGGTACCTGTATCTCATTTTGTGTTTACCTGTGTATCTGTGTCTCTCTGGGAGAGAGAGTGTATTTTGTCTTCAGATGTCAGAAATGACAGAGCATCTAGAAAAGCTGCAGATCGCTGAATAATATGTGTCCATTAAGTATGATAATTAAAGTTTCCTTCTTTTTTTAAACCTCTAAAATTAACATCATAATTCTCATCTGAGAATGAAGTGCAATTATACATCAGGAACACCTCAAACTTTCACTGCATTCTGTACAGGCAGTTTTGTGCTGCTTCAACTTCACCATGCTGAGGACGAAGTTTCAAATTCATCATATGGCCTTGAATGCATTCATTCTGCTATTAACTCCTGAGGCATAAAAAAAATTCCCTTCTGGAGAAACATTTGACTTACCCCTTCATACGATAGGGCTGTGGCTAAGGAGAAGGGCCAGGACTGATTTCTCCTCCAGACATCCTATTTTATCTTGGTTGAGAGTCCATTCAATTGTGTTTCCTCACATTTTAAAGATGATAAAAAATAATAATTAACTTCCAAATAAAGGAGATGTGATGCTATCTAGTGTAATGTTTTTAAAATGGTTTAAAGCCCTCAGTTACAGGAATATAAGAGCTACCATAAAGGTTCTCAAGGAAGGGTTTGCTGGCAGAAGTAATGTCTTTTATTAGATCAATTGGTATATTTTAAAAACATTGACCTGCTTTTGGACACATGCAGGTTTGCTGCTTCCGTTCGAGCCCTGAAGAAGAACCTAGATAACCACATCTGTTGGTCTAATAAAGATTATTATGTACATAAACTTCAACAAACCTGTTTCTGCAACATAAATAATCTGCACAAGGGTCTGGGCAACCTCAGACTGTCTCTGGGAGCAGCCAGTGCTGGTCACTTTGCAGGCAGGTGAAGCAGAGCTCCTGCTGCACTCTTACACTTCACTGAGTAAAGGGCTCACCAGTGCTTTCTCCTTCACATCCCCAGTGAATGGCCTACATATTTTTTTCCACTTGATCCTTCCCTTCACTTTTCAAAGTTGATGCTCAGTTGCTTTTCAGATTCTTATGCATGTTTCCATCTTAGATTTCATTTACCATGGTTTACGGGCAGTTTCTGGGGGTTAAGCCTTACTATTAGCTTGTTGGCACAAATAACCTCTTGAACTCATCAGACTAATCCCACTGATTTATTTTTTTTTCTCCCTGGTCTCTTCAGTGCGTCACCCTGTCACTTTATTGAGTGACTGCTGTGGAAATGCAGCCCTTCCACAGCAAGTGTACTGATGGTACTTCACCCAATGGGGTAAGGAATGAAATCACTTATAAACAGAACAGGGGAAAAAAAGAAAGAAAAAGATAACAAATCTAGTTTCCTTAAGACCAGGAGTCTTAATATCATCTTTCCTTTGTTTGTGCTGCCCTTGGGAGAAGTGAGGCTGTGTAAGGTGAGCTGTATTTCTACCACCAGCTGGAAGAAGCTCTATTCAAGATAATGACACACTGTTGGTGTAAGTTGGGTCAGGACTGGATCAGACTCACAGAAACCCTCCATTCCTCCTCCCCACAGATTGGTGTGCAGCTAATTGTATTTGGAGGAATAATTCTAATAAAGATATGACCTTTAATGCCAATTGGTGGTTTTAATTTTGATTCATAATCAGTCACCTCAGTGTGATCCCTTCTGATGTGCGAGCAGCAGTGAGGCCACTGTGCATATTTACACACAGAAAACAAATATGGGCCCAGGGAAGCATCCCATGGGGCAAATGCATATATTGCAGATCTTAAAAACAGATTTGTACATTACTGCATCCTGGAGCGAATAAAAGTGCATAAATTCCTAGGAATCAAAGATAAGTCAAAGGGAAAAAAAAGCATTCACAAGTAGAAAGCAACCCCCTTAGCTCATGAATAGCCTAATTATGAGAGAGCCCCACAGGCAAATGCAAAGTTACCAACACAATTGCCTTTGGAGCTCACAGAGGGGTCAGATGCTACCCTCAGAATATTATCTTCTGTAGCACAGCACCTGGGTCCTGTGCAGTGCCATTCAAAACTCACACCAAATGACAGTCTGAGGAGGCAAGAGCTGTCAGGACCTCACATGGACATCGCTGTAATGCTTGTGCATTTGAGAATCAGTTGCCTTTTCTCACTGTGAAACTTCTCTTGATGCAAACGTTCAAAACCGATGCAACTTCTGTTTCTGAAATTCTCTTTTACATCCATGAAAAGCCATAAAAAGCTTCTTGTGGCCTTCAGTGCATGGTCATGGTGAGAGAAATGTAAATGGCATTGAGTGGCAGAAAGATTTTGTGATGCTGGAGGTGCCACCTTCCTGCCAAGACATAAACCCCTGGTTTTCCCAATTTTGTGAATGCACAAATAACTGTACAGGAGAAAGCACCCATTCCTCTTGGAGTTAAGAATATGTTTCGAACTGTAATAATATTTTCATTTTTGGCCAAACATAATTCAGCAAAATTTGCAGCACACCCTAAATTGTCTGGAGTCAAAGAGGAGCCAGAAATGTCCATGAAATTGAAGGGAACTGCAGAAAAATCATCAGACACAGAGACTGGATCAGAAGGAAAGCAGAAAGAAATGTTTTGCCTATCATCCGTGGACCTCAACTTCCTTTCCAAATGCAATCTGACCCCATGAAGCTGCTCTTTGCTTCTCCATTTTGCTCCAGCCAGCCTGAATTTTGCTCTCACTCACACCTATCTCCTCTTACACCTCTCTTTCCACAGGCTCTTGCAATGAGAATTTGCTTTGGGAAATTTGGTCCTTGCTTTGCTTCCACAGCTGCACCAACCAACCTGCGACCACCTGGCTCTGCTGATAAGACTATGGAGAATAAATACGACTGCATGGAGAGTTTGGCTCTTTAATACTACTCCTCTCTTTATAGAAATGCCCTTCATAACCCGAGCTCTGAAGTCATTATGCTCGTCTCCAGATCACTTAACAGGGCTCATCTCTTTTACAATGCTAAGAAGCACCACCTGCTAATTAAAGGTACAATACGGTCTCTTTAAATCCTTCTCACATTTAATATCACATGTATATTCATGTGCTTAAAGGATATATGCACTCTTGCATTTCTGCATATTTCTTCTCTTTAGATACTGCTTTTTGCCTGAGACTGGGAACCTCTAATTGATGCCCTGCACTACGTTCATGAGTGGAAGGAAAGGAGAGAAACCCCATCTATACCTGTGTCCCTTGTTTGTGTGTACAGGGATGTGTCCAACGTGGGAATGGATAGAGATCAGAGGCCCTTTTTGATCTGCCTCAGTTGTATATAATGTACCCATCAGTGGTTTGAGCCCACTTCAAGGGGCTGTAACTTCTTGTAGCAAAATACTTCTGAGATTACAAAAAGCTAAATGCCTAGTTCATCCCTGTTGTGGTCGGGGGGCAAGGCAGGAGCACTCTGATGTTACTCTGTGAACAGGGAAAGTGCACGGGGCTGTGCTGGGATCTGGAGCAGTGCTGGTCATGTCTTTTATACATCCTGGTAGAAACGTCGTTCTGGATTAACGGCTCATTAGGAGGAGCTCAGGATGGGAGGATGTGAAAAGGCAGAAGAAAAAACCTTATCAGGTGAAAATGGAGCATGCTAAGCTTATGAGCAGAATAATCTAATGCATTTTTCTGCAATAAAGTAGAGATCTCTGCTCCGTGGTCCTAGAATTCCTGAACATAAGTATAAAGTATTCTCTTTATTTTTACTTAATAAAGAAGGCCCTTTTGTTGTAATAGACTGTAGCCCTGTTTTCCTATTTGCTGTGTTGAGATCCAGGAGCATCATATGGTTTTGAAAGAGGCAGTTTAATCGGATTCAGAATTCATTTCAGAGAGAATCTAGACTGAGTCAGTATATGTGGTTTTAACTAAAATAATATTTTGTTAGACTCTAATACGATGTTAATACCCATATGAGACAGGGTAATACCATTCAGTGTTCATCTTAATTAACTAACATTAACTATCATTAGACTTTTATATGGTACAACGCACATTACTCCATAACTTCAACACAGATCTCATACAGCTAGATTATAATGCATAATATCAATCATGGTTTTCTCAAGCTTTCTTAGCACCTAGCTTTGATTTTAAAAGTTAAGGTCAGTGTTAAGTGTTACACTTCAGCTGAAAAAGTTAAAATCAATGTTAATTAACAATGTTAATTAAATGTTAATCAGTTAAATGAAAGCATTTTTCATCCACTTCCCCGATAAATTGTGGTCAGGTAATCTTGCATACATTGTTTCAGATGTCATATGAATGTGTCATCACCCTTGGGATGACTACCAGGGAAGACCAAGACAACCATTCTTGCAAAGATAAAACAAATTGCTTATCTCGGTACAAAGGCAACTAAATTGCACTGGAATCCAGACTGATGGATGGGACATTAAAGGCACAGCAAGGCAGTACTGCCATTGCCAGTCTCAGTGGTGGCCACAATGCTACTCTAAATCTGAGGATATGGGAGCATTTTGGGTGGCTGTGAGCCTTTGGTTCCTCACCCAGTACCATGGCAATGGAGCCCCTGTGCCTGACTGTATCAGAGGCAAGAATTTCTGGAGTAATCTTCATGTGCACTGTTTGCCCCATGGGACAGCAAGGATGTGGGGTCAGTTTAAGAAAAGAAAAAACTGTTAATTTGTTGTGACAGCAGGTCTTGTCTTTGATACTGCAGAATTCAAAACTGCATGAGGCAACCAGCAGCAGCTCATGGACCGAAGTGAATGGGCCTGGGTAGCCCTGACTTATCCCAGTTTCAATATTTGAATCCAACCCTACAACAGGATGTTTTATGCTAGTTATTATAAAATAATAGATGAATACTGGGGGTACAGAACACTTAAACTATATAACTGCCATACCACATGTTTATCATGTGAGCAGGCACAGTCTAATACACTTCCCTAAAACTCACAAAAGTTTTCATTCAAGTTCAAAAATTTTGTATATAGTACTGTAACTCGTGTATATATACATATATCTATGTCTCCCGTGTGTATATATAAATATGCACTATTGTATATAATGTATATGTATTACAGACTAGGAAATTTTAAGCAAGATACAGTTCTTCAAATGCCTTAAAGATATTGCTTACAATTAATTGGATTCGATATTTATGCTCCAGCTGGATTTCAGTCAAACCCACAGTTCACTGCATGTTACTGAGATGGTTCTTTTGGCTGAGAACTAAGGATCTACCCTGTCATGTAGAAAATCTATTTAAAAAATAAAATAATAAAGCAGTGACATAATTGACTGTAGATATCAGCATTTTGCATGCCAGTGAAAATCAATATTTAAAGTGTGGTTCCACTTTGAAAAAGGTCTGTATAAATATATTGTGTCCTCCTCATCAGACCTGTCTGGCTGTGTGTTCAGGGAGACAACTCCTGTTTCTGCTGACTGAGTATTATCCCTTCCCTTCAATTAGTACTGACATTTTTTTTTTCAAGACAAGTACAGAAAACTTAGCACTTTTACAAATCCCCCTTGAGTGATGCTTTCTGGTAAGCCTGTCACAGTGGCTCAGTTTGACCTGATGTGAACACCAAGTGAAACTTTGGCCTCTTGCCTGTACTGGCCATTGGAAATGCCTACAAGAGGAAGAGCAGGCTATGTTGTACCTGTGGAGAATTTTGTGTTGTCAGCTTTCACAGCAGAATCTCTACAGGCACAGACCCAGATCTCCCTACAAAGGGTATTTAGGTCCCTACAGTTGCACAGACACAGGTGCTCTGCCATGGAGCACAACTTACAATACTGAGGTTGGGTTTGTGGTTCTTCTTAAATCCATCAGCATAGGTCTCAAGAGATGTCAAGAATTAAGTAGTTGATAGGAACGGTCATCTAAATCCCACCATTCTCAGGAAGAGACATAATTCAATTTGGATTACAAAATGAGCTCTACTCAGGAGCCACAGCCCTGAAGTGAAACATTCAAGCCCTTTCTTTCAAGATGGGAGAAGAAAACAAACATTAATTCCTTTCACTTCTGACCTTCCTCCCCCAAAATGGGTACTAGATATAGTAAAAATTCTGGTATTTTCCCTGGTAGTTAGTTAGTTCCCTGGTAGTGCCCTGAGCATGAATCATCCTGTAGAGATGAATTTACAGTGCTCTCAGAGCATGTCCCACCTTTCAGCATAAATATTGCTTTTAAGTGTACAGGCTTTCTCCCTTCTGCTGCAGTGACCAATTTTTCATGGACTAGTTATTTGTTAAAGCTTGGGATCATGGAAGGCAAGGAAGATTTGAACAGCAGACTAGACAGAAAACCAGGTTGTGATAATCAATTAAGTCTAGCAAGAGCTTCACAAGAGTAAAAAAGTCCTCTCTAATCCCAGAAGACCAGAAGGAGATAGAGCTTCAGCTGTGTGTAATGAATTGAATCTGAAAACAAGTACAAGAGTTTTGGTGGACATGGCTATGACCATCATCTCCATTCCTTTTACCTCTTTCTTTCTGCCATTGTCTGAGATTTCATAGCTGGCTTCACAGGCCAGATGAGCAGAAGAAAAGTGACTTGTGGAAACCAGTATCTGCAGAAGGTAGACCCTGGACTGACAAACTCTGTGAAAACTGACAACTTCAGGATATGCTAAACATTGAGAAGTTTAATGTAGTCTGAATTTCAGTACTTCTACTCTTAAGCAACAGCTAGCTGGGATCTTAGAGAGTAAAGTGTCGGGCTAAGTGGTGGAAGAGGCAGGTAAGAGTGTAAATCCTGGCTGAATTCCCTGTTTGGCAAGCTTAGCAAAAAAAATTCCACTTCTTTCTCCCCATCTGCCTGGTGTCTGCTCCTTTCTCTCTCCAGATCTTTACCTTGGGCACAGTGCCACCTTTCTCCATGGCTCTCACAGGAGACATCTCTGTGCTCACCCTTCCCATTCCTAAGGGCTGAAGCAACCCAAGAGGCTCTTCCCGTAGCCGCGTGTCTGACGGGCACTGCGGGAAATGACCCCGGGATGTTTTTCCTTGACACTGACTAAGGAAACTCTCCGGGTGAGTGCCCAGTTCCTAGCAGGCTGGAGAGTTTGTTCCATGCTGCTTCTGGTGAATAAGATCATTCTGGGAAGAGATCTTTGGCAGACTCCACCTGGGACAAAGACAGCAGCAGAGCCATCGTAGAGGAATGTGTCTGAAAACCTTGAGCATTGTACCAGAAAATACCTAGAATGGCTTTATTATACCAGCTGAGTATGAGGACTTGGCTGAGCATGGTGGAAGAATGTAAGAAAGCGTTTATAACCCATGTAATTATTTCTAAGCAGCAGACACATGACTGAGCCCTAGGAGGTACAAAACAAGAGGTACAAACTTGCACAACAGCTGCAGTGCTGCTGAAACCGAGCGATGGCTCAGGAAATGCCAGAGCACTTCTGTCCTGGAAACTTCACAGTGATGGAGAGAGACTCCTGGCCAAGAAGAGCAGCAGTGTTGATGGTGGGAGAGGTAAAGATCACCCACGCTGAAGGCCAGCATGACCTCGGGGCTCTGCACCAGTCAAACTTGTTTAAGCTTAGTTTGATAAGAAAGCCTTGTTTTCAGCAGTGTTATCTGTGTGGTTGTTGCTCCACATGCACAGCCTTTCTATCTTCAGTGCTGTCTCCCAGTCTCATCCTGCCCAATACTGCATGAGTGCAAAAAAACCCTGAACAGCACTGCTTTGGGCACAAACACGGGCTTTTTGTGGAAATTGTAAGCTTCATTTACAGTGCTATAACCCACTTTGCTTGGTGATGCCTTCAGGCCTGAAGAGGATTTTATGAGACACACCAGAACTGGGCACAGACCCCCTGTCAATGCAAGGCATCTCCATTGGGGTGAAGGTAGACAAGCAAAGCCATGGCATCACTGACTTGTCACCCTCCTCACTCACCTGGGTGTAGGAGACACATCCACCAGCACAGAAACAATGGCTCCACCCAACCTTTTGGGATGGTTTCTCATTCCCAGCTGCTCAGTGCATGGGAACTGCAGCAGGAATTCGTTTTAGGAAGAAAATAGGGGTGAGAACAAACAGGAGCAGTATTTTTAAATAGCTTTGCAACCCAGGCATCTGGACCTGGAAAGGTAGGGAACACGCAAGGAACATTTCAGGGTTGAATTAAACGTGTCAGTCAAGAGGCCATGTGGGATCATGGGGCTGGGAGATAGGAAGCCAAAGGAAGAGAAGATTTGGGTTTGGATCCTTGGGTTTGGATGTGCTTTTTCCAGGAGTCTCTTGGGACTTGGTGAGAGATCATCTCATATTGTGAAAATATGGCACCTCCTGCTGCTGGTGTATTTGGGAGCGATTCAGCACTTTAACAGCTAAAGGAAAAAATAAAAGGAAAGGCTGTCCAAGATGAGACCTTGAGGGGCAGGAACAGGGAAACTGGCAGGGGGGATGAAGAGGACTCATTCCCTCACAGCTCTACTTCATTCCTCTAAAAACTGATGGGACATGTAAAGATGAGTCAAAATTTTTGTTTCTTACTTACTATCTTGAAAAGTCTCCATTCTATTCTATCCTGAAAGCTTTCTTTTATTTTTTTTTTCATCCAAGAGGACAGTGTAGTAACAAACTGCCAAGAAAAGAAACCGGTGAGTCACTGAGGAAATTTAGTTGAAATGATAGCACTTCACAAAAATGAAAATTATTACATTTACTGTACATGGGAACAGTAAAAAGTCCTATTTTATTGCTCTTGGAGTTGAATAGGAAGGGACTGATATTTCCACACTGGTATATAATATAATTTGCTGCCAGCAGTTTGTTTTTCTCTTACATGCAAGTTGTTTTGACAAATTTCATAGCAATTCAATACTCTTGTCAGAACCTGTGCATGGCCATTATGAGTATGTAGGAGTCTAATTTTCTGGCCTTTTTAATTTTAATAATCCAATATCTTATTTCTCAAAGGAAACTCTAAAGATTTCTGCCCAGCAGCATCTGGCAATTTCTGTTTTGCAATAATAATAATAATANAAATACATGAAAAGTGTCTCTAACATCTTTTATTGCTGAGAATAAACAAAGAGATTTTTTTTCCATTCATCTCTTCAATCAAACATATCTGAGTAGTATCCCTGTAGAAGACATCAAAGTTTAGTGTGTTAAATATAGGATTTCCCAGCCCTAGTCTCAGTGGAACGTAAGTGGATGATGCATAGAGTAAAAAATTTAGTTACCTTATTTTTCATCTGTGGATTTGGTTGCTTTCCTAACTGTTTTTGCTATTTTTGGAACTCACATTATAACGAAGCCTGTTTTTCAGCTGCAATGAATAGGACTTTCTGCTGCTGACTGGAGCTTTTCAATCTGGTATCATAAAGACAGATGAATAACAGTAATTTCCTAATATGTTGGTCAGCGATCTGAAGATTCACTTATTCAAGGTTTCTTGGCTAAAATAAAATCATATATAGAGGACCAGCACAGACTAGATGCAGTGCTGACTCCAACAGATAAATTCTTAGTTGAAATGAGTTAAGGAGAAAGATTTCCTGCCTATGGTGTTTGAGCTAATAAGCTTCGTGAGGCATAAGCAGGTCTTAAGTGGGTTTTCAGCCTTATGTAGACAGTCTGGGTAGGTGAGAAATTTGCATTCTGTCTCAGACAGAAGCATGGATAAATGCAAACCAACTTGTCTTGGAGGGAGAGGGAAGCTCCTCTTTGAGCTGCACAGAAATGTGTTCCTTTGATCAACATAAACTAAAAGTCCGAGCTGGGAAGTTCGTTAAGCTGGGGTATGGAAAAGTCTAGCTCTGTAAAACAAATTAGCCCATCTCAACAGAAGCTTTTTTCCTCATCTGTACCCAAATGGGGTCTTTCTTATTTTCAAACATAATTTCCACTAGCCAAGTGCCTGGAGCAGGGGCAGGGGGACTTGTGCATGGGGGCTTGCAGAGATAAGAGAAGCTCCAAATAAGACATGGAGAGCTCCTTTTGGAGATGACACCTTTACCATGAGGAACATTTGGAGAACTGGAGTTCTTTTTAAGCAAATGAAGCCCTAAGAAAGGCCCATTGACTGAGATGTGCTACTCTGATGCGTTCAAATTAAGCTGAATTCAGAAAGAAGAGAAACTAAGAATGGAGGGGAGCTCTGATACAAAGTATTGGTTAATCAAGCCCAAATATACATGTAACCTTCTTATCCTTAATTTGTTTTTCCTTTGCAAAGTTTTAACAGCGTTTTCTTTCCCATAGAGTTCCCCTGGACTTCACAGAAACCAAACACCCAAGTCAGCTTTACTGCAGAGGAGATCCAGCTCTGGTGTGAGAGATACATTACAACATGCGAGAGAGGAGTGTTTGTTTTTGCAAGGTTTAAAATATTGTTTCTTTATTTTCCACCCTAACTCTGAGAACTTTGGCATTTGACTAATTTACCATGCGTTTAAGGCTGGTAGCAATATTGGAAAAGAAATATGATAATCACATGCTGCCACAAAGCATTCTATACCTCGCTCTCTTTTCCAGCTCTAGTTTCACATGTGTTGGTTCAATGGAATATTCAATAGACATTTATAGGAAATAAATTGAGAGATGAATGTAAACCATATGGCATCTGGAGGTTTATTTGTAAAGCCCCTGCATCAAAGCTTTCTCCAGATCACACCATATTAGCTATGTTTTTCCAGTCCAGCAGAATCAGGAAGGTAACCACAGACTTCCTTGATGGAAAACACATGAAAAACAGAGCAAATCTTAATATGCAGCTAGAGCAACTGTTCAAGTAGCATCTTTCAGAATAATTTTATTACTAATGTGTAAGGAGCATTGTTTAGTGATGAATTTCAACCCAGGAACCAAATGAAAGTTAATGTGCTAAGCTTCCTGACCATTAATTTGTAGAACTCGAAGACCATTAACATGTATCAAACCAGACATAATTAGTGTTTGAACTTTTAAAGTACACAGGACAATTATAAACTTTCTTGAAATACTGTACTGAAATTATATAAAGATATTTTTTCCACACAAAATATTTCATAGCCAATCACATCCTTCTAAATAATAAAAAAAATTGATTAGGCTGAGTGAGAAGTTTGTTTCAATCATTTATTTTTACAGGAAAAAAAAAAGCTGCTCTCAAGCTGAGATGCTTACTGTTTGCTGGAGTTTGGCAACAGCCAACAGTGCATCTGAAGTCAAATTAAATTGTATTCTCATACAGTATGTTACATAAATCATTAGGAAATGTCAAGAGCTCGTATATAGTTGTGTTTTGAGGTTTTTTTGAGTTTCTACTTACTTTCCAAAATACTTTCCATTTTTCAATGTCAACCTCCTTTCAGCCACTTAGACCAGTTCTAATGATTTGTGTGTTAAATTTGCTCGTCACATGAATATTTTTTAATAACCCATTTAATATTTAATATGCTGCACATATTTACTGGGCCAATAAGTTACAAGGAACAATGCCAGCTCCACAGTTGTACTCCCAGCAGTGAGAGTATTTACCTTGTGCACCAGAGCTTCACGCTCAAGAAGTGACAATTTTGGGGTGGTTGTTTTACTTTTCCTTATGAAGCCTCATTCAAGGAGCATTTTTGCCCAGGATGAAACAAAGGACTAGGGCCTGTTTCAATACTTAACTTCTGGTAGACACTTAAGTCTCCTTGACTTTAATATTAAGCATGTGCTTAAAGACAGACATAAAGTGCACGAGCATCTGTAGGAATCTTTCCACTGACTTTAATGGGCTTTGGATTGCACCCTGATATCTCAGTTCAAAATAGCTGTTATTACAGTAATAAATGATTTGTAAAGCCATTCTTCTGAATAGGTACATTTATACTAAGAAATCATAATGACTTCTTTAAAAACTCTTACACTGCAAATTGATACATTTGGAATAATTGCTCTCCTCTTCATTAGGGTTTCACACTTCTGTAGCACTTTCCAGACCAATAGTTTGAAATCTCATTATGGATTTAGATAAGTATTTCTGCTCCCATTTTAGAGATGGGCTAAAGTAGGTGGAGACAATGGGCCTCATCCAGACTAGGAAGCTTCCCATTGACCCAGGTGGGTGCTGAACTGCAAGGTCCAGCCCTCCAGAAGATTCACAGGCACCTATTTCACACCAAAACCTGTGGAGTTAAATATCCACAATATTTCCTACATTAGCCAAAAAATCCTCATGCTCCACCAAAGCACCAGATGTCAGAGAAAGGTTTCATTCACAAATCTTACTCTCCAATGATCTATCAACAAAGCAGTTCTTCTGTAATATTCTGGCAATTTGGGCACAGGGAAGTGAGAACATTATTTTAAGATCCCAGTTAAAGTCGTGAATGAATCAATGAGCAGCATCCCTATTCCAATTGGAAATGCTCCCTGGTTCAGGGTGGAGGGAAGGCCAAGGGCATGTGTTTGATAAGACACCTTTAGGAAAGTACAGTGGCATAGAATTCCCATGGCACTGTACAATTGGCTACTTTCCAGACCATGTTTTGACAGGGAGAATTTCTGCTCAGAGAAAAATGGCGATTTATAACATTGGACTGAAAGTGTCAGACTTCCTACCTAGGTATTTTAATTCTTGCTAAGCAGCCAGAATCCTGAATAAGCAGCAATGAAGTCAGAAATGAAATAAACCTTTGTGAAATCCAGCCTTGGCTGTTTGAATTTCAAATACCTTCGGAGTTCAGGTAATGTGTGGAGGGAGAATTTTAGCTTGAGTCCATCTTTAGTTAAAACTCCCTTCTCCTCATCAATCTCATTCATTCATCAACATCCAGGTCAGCCTTTAAACATATGGCAGTCAATGAATGCCACTCACAAACCTTAGAAAATAAGTATGCAAGCAACATCAGTTTAAAAATATGCAGCTAACTGCTGGAAGCTATTAAAACCCAAATAAACAAAAGAGATTATACTTCAAAGAAATGTCAACAGTTTTTCCTCTCCTAGAACAGAGCAGTTTTCTTTGCTTCTATCCCCAGCCACATCTGGAAAGTGCTTACTGCTTTACATATCTCTAACGATAAAATTAGTTTATTGATTTTTCAGAATTTCCTGATAGATTTATGCAATTTCCAAAACAAAGGTAAACTCACATCCCAGTTCAAAAAAAAACAAACTAGAGGTAACTACGAAGAATTCACTAAATCATAAAAAATAGAGTTATGCAGGGGAAAAAAACAGTCACTTGCTAAATAATGCTGCACCTCTGTGACTACTGTTAGGGAGCAAGAAATTGCAATTTTAATTACTTCCTTCTATATAAATGAAAAAGAAAAATCTTAAGGCTAATTATGGCTGATGCAAAGTTGAAATGAACCTTCATTTCCAAATAAATAGAAAGATTTTAAAATGAAATCTGCATATTTCATGGAAAGAATTAGAAAGAAAAAGGAATAATAAATCATGAATACAGATCCAAAGAGCTATACAAAAATTAGATCTATTAAAGTGTCTGCAACTCTGAGTAACTGAAAATTTAGACTCTAATTTCCACGACAGCAAATTGTGTCATTTTAGGCAGTCCAAATGTTGGAGTTTTAATTTGCTTAAAATTCCACATTTGTAGCAGCCAAAACCTTCAAAGACTGTTAATTTGATTTTGGTTTACAATTAACTAAGCAGTAGCAACTTAGCCTATACAGAAGACTGCCAAGAAAAATGATATCTTTGGTAAATTACCAAGGATCAAAATGTGGACAACAGATTTCTCCCCTCCCACCCCTCCACCCCCCTGACTATTTTTAACTAACAATGATAGTTTTGATAGAATAAAAGTATTTCATAGAAAATATAATGACAAGGTGCAAATTTTGCCAAACAGTCCGGAATTTCAGAAGTAGTGTTATATATTTAAAGGAGACAAAAAAAAAATCAAACAATTTGAGTATTAAAAGTACAGTAAGTGCTCTGTAGTCAAATAAAAAGAAAATAAACTGTATGTAGACTGCTGCAGAATGGGAAAAAGCAGGTCTAGTTTGTTTATTTATAAATTGGTAACAAGTAGATTCTTTCGCACTAACTAAACCAGACAGTAATTATAAACACAGATTGGTTAAATTCCCTGCACCCTATCAAAGGAAATGAGTTCCTCTCTTTTCCAAACATTGTCATTTGTTTATTGAGCCTCTTTTGGGCTTGATTTCATTAAAAACTATGTAAAGTCCACATCTGCAACCCCCAAAACAATGTTAACCTTGTTAAGCTGATCCAGAGTCCTCATTACAAAAAAATTTGCAAGCAACAGAACCAAGGATTTTAAAAGGGAGCTCTTGGTATACAGAGCAAAGAATTTGGATTATTTTTGTTCCATTACAGAAAACTTATATTGCTATGCAATAGAACAGGAAGCAAACAGTAACCGCCTCAGTAGTTCTGGATAATTAGTTACCTAAATTCTCTGAGGTGAACAAAATGTACTCAGATGGCAGAACATTACTGCTTGTGTGCTGAAACAACAGAGTAATCTTGGTTGAAATGAAAATCACAAATACAGGAGGAAAAAGTCATGTTTAAAATCATTAGTCTTTATCAGTAAAGTACAACTGAGTTCCCTATTAGAGTAACAGTTTTATTAAAAAGGGGATGATACTGCTTATATTAGCTAGCCTCAGATATTAGATTTCAACAAACTTTAGCATTGTAGACGCTATTAAAATATCATTATTAGAGCTGCCATGCTTGAATGATTTAAACTAAAGTGAATTTCACATATTTGTTGGAAGACAGGAATAATAAATCCTGGAGCTCGAGCTGGTAAGAGCTGACCCAGACTTTGCAGACAAAAAGTTAAGAAGTTTTGTCCCGAGCATTGCTTGGGAGTGGGGTTAGGTCCTGTGCCTGCTGTTGGTGAAATCCTGCTGGAAGAGCTGGAAAGGTAGTGAGAAAGTTTTGTGCTCAGGATTGATGCCATTCATTCCCCAACATGTGCCTGAAAAGGTGCTGTCACACCTGGCGCATGTTCCCCACGGCCAAAACAGGAGAGCACTGTGGGAATTACCCCTTTTGGGGCAGATCCCTCTGTCCCCATGGGCTGGTGCCATGACTGTGGTGTCCCAAGGTGTGTCTGTGATTAAGGTTTGTTCCCATGACTTAAGAGAAAAATGTACACCAGGGCAGCAGGATCAAAGCCAGGGTAATGGGCATCACTTAATGCTCCTGGACCAATTATCCTGACAAACTGCAGATGTCTTCAGGGAACACATTGTATTTATTTACTGATTCACAGCAGCACTGAGCAATTTGCTATCACACAGCCACCTCCTCTGGTCAGGTAATGCTGGGTATCTCCCACCTACGGTGAATGCAAATCAAGGAAAAACAAACGGGTTCCCAAAAGACAAATTCTCTTTCCATCACTGTTACTGCCCTCCTAATGTTCCTAGGATTGGCTCCTTGCTCGTATATCCATACAGAATTTTCATATGCAATCTACCTAAAAATCTGATTCGTGGCAGGTTTGCTCTTACTTGGGTTCTCAAATGTGACAAGTACTTTGATAAAAAGAAGATAGTACTTGCTTAGTACTTGCTACTTTTTGCACTCTGCCACCATTTAATGATACTGAATTAAAATGGTTTTGATTTTTCAATACTTTAATCAGAATAAAAATTAAAATATATTTGAAGATTATGTCTAAAATGAAATAAAGAAGGACCATCAAGAACAGGGGAGCATATTAACATTAATTTTGAGTCCTCTTGGTATATTATTCCCTCTGAGCCCTTATGTATAACTTTAAGTTTGACCCCATACTGAGATTTCCAGCTCTGCTTGTCACAGGGAATTTGGGGCAATTAATGTCTTGAAAGACTGTGCTTTTAGAATAATCAGGTCAGGAACTTTGTCTTTCTAAATACTCTGCTATTTCTCAGGAATATCTGTGGATTCTCGAAATAATAAGTTTCAGTAACACTGGGCCAGATCCTCAGCTGGTGCAAAGTTGGCTTTTCTTCATTAACTTCAAAGGGACTATGCTGATTTACACCAGCTGAGGGAAGATGTGGCCCACAGTGTCCAGGTGGATTTAAATCATACACATGAGAAATACCTCAGTACATCCAGGTCTGTACTGAGGTTGAACATAAAAGGCCCGAGTAGCGGGAAATCCATCCCTTTTTATTTTTAAATGCTCAAATGTTTACCAGCTGACCTTCCTCTTTACGGCAGATCTGGGAATCAAGGTGCATACAATAAAGTTCAAACCAATCAACTGCTTTCAGCTGTTCTTGTGCAATGAATTTTTAAACATTTGATCATTAAGACCAATCTATATGCAGGTCAGTTTTCTGAACAGGATGGGAACAGTTTGGGAGCAGATGCCAGGGCACTGACTCATGAAGAGGGACTGTTAAAATAACACAGAGAGCACATTTATCTTGGGCCACCCATCAGGTGAACACTACCAAGACCATCTCTTTGCCGGATGGATATACAGATCAAGACAGTTAATCTCTAGCAGAGCACCTTTATTAATTGAATGGCAGCACACTGGCAGGGGAGCACTCACCAGATTTGAAGTGGTTATCTTATCACAAAGGAACTTCTCTGCAGGTTTTGGTCCTTCTCCAATTGGTAAATTCTCTAGAAATAGCACTCTGTGCTGCTATTTATTTGTTTATTCCAAAGAACTGCCTTGCAAATGCTCATAAATGTGTGGAAAAATTTCAGCTGTGACTGTTTGGGATAAGTTCACTTCCAACACCTATCACTCTTCATTCATAGAATTCGTGGTGGGCAGCAGCCTTGGGCTATTGATCCCTATCTCCAAATCACTTCAGTTTTATCAGTGTGTCACTGGCTGTATCCAAAGGCAACTTAGAAAAATCATAGAATCATAGAATGGTTTGGGTTGGAAGATCATCTCATTCCAACCCCCTTCCAGAGCAGGGAAATCTTTCCTGAGACCAGGTTGCTCAGAGACCCATCAAACCTGACCTCAAGGTTCACACAGTCATGGGCAACCCAAGGTGGGAGAAGAGCAGGGCACTGTCACAAGTCCATTAGGAGCTAATTAAGCTTGGATGGTCTTTAGACACTCAGGTTAAGAGTGGTGTTGAATGGGGGCACAACTTCAGTATTTTGTTTCCTTGAGATGCACGTGCATTATATCTGCTCTTTATTTAAAGCAGGCCAATTCTGGTAGGAATAACCGGTGTTATTCCATTTTTATTTATCATATCTGTAGAGGGAATGATAAACTGAAGCTTGCCTGATCTTATCAACTATCATAGAAGAGGCCAGAGCTGCTGTTCTGAAAACTCATTTCTAACCATTGTACAGGAATGTTTTGCTATTTGCCTAATCTGTGTATTCATTAATTGAACTCCATTTCCTTCCAGTTCAGTGCTCATGACTGCCATGTACATGGTTGCTTTTGTACAGATGTATTTACCTGCATAGAGTGTTGCATGTCAGCAAAAACACCTAAACACCATCCAGCTAAGCTGCCACCTTGGTGCCTCTGGAAACACAAATCAAACCATCAGAAGGGTCCAACCGAGGTGTTTGATTTGAGAATGAAATAAAGAAGTCACAAATATTTCCTTTCAGCATTATCCCAGTTCTACAGCTCGTTCAGTCCAGGCATGTACCCCCAAACATCAATTAATTGTGCTTACTGATAAACCTGAGCCCTTGGAAAATGTCAGCACTGGACTTGAACTACGTGGAGAATTTTAACAAAAATTTTTGGAGAGCATTTTCAGCAGCTGAAATCTGCCAAGGTTTTTGCAGTGTATCCAGACACTGTGACATGCTGGTAGCCAAACTGGAGAATATTTGTTTAACTCAAATGATAACATTTGGGTCAAGGTCAAAGAACCAGTTGAACAATATGACTTATTACTGCAGGCTGACCCCAAAGCACACTTGCAACTGCATGGAGCAACGAGGAATAGGAAACAGGGAGCTGAAGGGGCAAGCCTCATTCTCACACTTGCAAAACACATCACCTTGGCAGGTCACCCAACTTGCCTGTGCCTCAGTTACAGTGTCTGAAACACTGAGATAATAACAATACGTAGTCACCTCTGAAAAAAAGTGCGAGATCCTCAAACAAAAGCAGCGATAAGTGTGAAATATTCATTATAATATTAAAGAACAGATGGCCAAAGCAGAGATCCAGTTAAAAGGACTGCACAGAGTTATAAGAGAGCTCTTGGTGTGACGTATGCGCTTTACGATGTGCATTCCCTCAGACAATGCACGATGAGTCGGCTGCAGCAGTTTATGTTCTGGATTAGAGCATACGCATAAATAAAGCTACGTTTTTATGTGATCCCAACAAATAAATGGGAAGCACGGACAGGAATGTCTAGCTGATGGAAAAATGAGACACCACAAACAAACCACAGCTTGATGATAAAAAAAAAAGAAGTCTAAGATTTATATGGCACAGCTGGCTATGTGTAGTGCTTTTGTAAGCCTGCAGCATCTGGTCACTTGTTTTAAATGTCTGAATAGATAGAGGCCTGAACCTTGCACAACTGGAAAAAGAGGCAATGCCTCATGGTAAACCACACAGCCATGCATTGCACAACCCCCTGGTGCATGAGGAGATCTGCCTGACTGAAATACCAGGTGAGAAGGGGCAGGAGGTCTCTGCACAGAGAGTGACTCTCAACTGCATGTCTGTCCTGCTGTCAGAGAATCAGAGATATCCACACACCTCCATCTTTCTGAACAAGTTGTGTTGGAACTGCAGCATGTCTTCTAGAAGGGCATCCAAGCACAAATGTAGTTGACAACAATTTTACCGTCTCATTTCTGTGAGCTCCACCAAACTAAAGTTATGCCAACATAGATCACTGGAGATCCTGGCCCACTGTCCTTCGGCAGCTCTGAGAAACCACCCCAAATCAGCAGCTCTAAGAAACCACCACTCCAGATACCTCTTTATGAACATAGATAGTGCTTTTTCATCAGTAAAAACAGGGTGAACTTATAAATGCTGTTGCAGAGAGAGGAGGAAATGGACTCTCTTCGTGTTTTCCTTGCAGAGTATTCAAGCCTTCCATTTTTATCAGATTATATTTTTACCTGAATTTTCAGGAGACATTGCACAAGAAGTTCAGGGAGAAACAAAACCCCAGCTGTGGTTGAGTCACTCCACAGAAGGAGGGAGTGGAGCTTGTTGGGCTGCTGGGCAGCACCACAGCAGCAGCAGGGTTGGCCAAAGGGTGGTGAGAAGGGAGAGAGGAAGGTACATTTTATGTCTGTATATGAAAAAAATCTATGGAAAGTCAAGAGGTTGAACGATAAGAATAATGAAGTGCAGCAGGAACACACTGAAGACAACTAGATAAATCCCATAACTGTGCAAATTGTAGGAGTTAATGGAAGAAGTTTCTAAGACTTTAAATATCTCCACAGCTTTTAAAACTGCTATGCTCTCACTGGGAAGGTAAGTTGTGGTAGACCTAACCTCCTATTTTTTAAAAGTCTCACAAAAACACAAAGGTTTGTGCTCCCTCTGTTGGCTTTAGGAAAGAGATTTGGGTTGGTTTTGTTTTCCTCACAAATATCATCCTTCATTTTGTTCTGACATCAGTGAAAGTCACAAAAACGCATTTGTGTGACGAGATGTTATTTACACTGAAGTTTCTCTTGTTTAAACAAGAAAATGGACGTGCTAATTTCAGCTCCATCCCAAATGCAAAGAAAATGAATAAACATTTAATAAACCAACTGCCAAACTGGAGGAAGATTAAAGTATTTCAGTACTGCAGAAGGAAATACTGCAACCAAAAGAGAGATAACAGACAAAGTTATGTCTCACATAAGTCAGCTGGTATCTGCAACATTGGTCAAGAGTTTATAGAAGCCTTCATGCTCAAAAATGTGTGTTGCTCATAGTATTTTCCATTGCACCTCCTTTTCTTTTAGCATTGAAAAAAAATTAAAAATTGGGTAAGATGGAAAAGCCCCTTTGCAATACAGAACTAGATGAGTGAGAGTCTGAGATTATATAGAAGACAAATAAGAAAAAAAGTGTGACAGAAGGATGGATCAAATGATTGCAATTTTTTTTCCTCTGGTGTTAATTATTTACAATGTATGTTTCATATCTACAATCTGTTTTTCACTGCATCTTTATTCAGCACAAGGGAGCCCTGATCTTGGTGGGATTTTAGCTGTTACTGCAACACAAATACTAAAATATGATATTAGAGACGCTTGTTCAATTATTAATTTTTAGGAACAGAATATAAAGTCATTATCTGCAGAATATGAAACAGTCTTGTTTTAAATAACACTAATGCCTGAGATGCTTCTTGCAATGAAATGGTTACACTTTGGCCCTAAGAGGAGGCTGAATCCAAGGTCTCTGTGCCTAACTCATGACCTTACCCAAAACTACCAAGTTAAATGGCACAGGGGTAGCAATGCTACATGTCAAGTGTACAATTTGGTTTGGTAGTCTTGAAAGTAAACATTGGCTTTCCAGCCTGCATCCATAACCGCAGACTAAGGCATGGCATTAAGGCAAAAACTACCAGGTTATATAGTTACCAAATAACCCAGGAGTTGCAAGGGTGGTCAGCCAACCCTCATCTCTGAGTATTTGACAGAGCACCAGTTCAGAACCCCCTGTTTGAACTGCTGGCTTCCTGTCCATCCCCCTCCCTGCCTGGCTGAACTTTGTTGCTGGCTCCCAGCCCAAGACTTATGACACTGCAATTAAGCCAGGGTGGCATGTGGAGTCTGTAGGTATTTTAGCCATTTTGCCAAAGCTAGAAAAATCCTGACTGAACTGGAGCAGGAAAACAATTTGCTGAAACATCACCTGGAGCAGGAAGTTATTAGATGCTTGAGTGACTTCTAGAACAGAAAACTATGTATGAATAAGTACACGAGGCAAAACAGATGTTGTCTTGACCTCTGCACACTGGAATCTTATAGCTGTTCTGTTTACTCTCTGCTGTCCATAATGCATCTTTAAGCCAGGTGCTGCCACTTATCAGGTATCTACATCTCTTGTTTAAACAAATGTTAACTGAACTTGACAGCAAAGGGGACCCCTGCAGCAAAATCGGCAGAAGACAGCTTTAAAGCAACCTTCAGTTCTCACTCCTGAAATAACTGGAGTTTTGTGTGACGAGGTAAGGAGTGAGGGTAGAGTTAAACTTTTGACCCCATCTCCATGGGCTTTCATACAGTGTCTGCCTGGTTCTTCTCTGGCAGGGTGTAAGGCTCAGCTTTGCAGGCAGGAGGAGAGCTGGTCTTCAAGAGCTGGCAGGAGCTGTGCCATGGGCTCTGTCCCCTGCCCATCACCTCTTCAGGGTCCTTTGAACCAGCACGGGTCTTCTAGGGCTATCACTGCAACTCCTGCTTGCATCATAACTACTGCTGGCATCAGAAAGTGTTCCTTGCACCAGGGCTGCTGCCACCTGCTTCCCCCAGGGCCACCTCCTTGGCTCCATTGGAAAGAGCTGCAAGAAGGCAATGTTGGCCATGCTGTAAGTCTGAGAGCTGAACTCTGAGTCTCCCCTTCCCCATTCTTGCAGCAGGGTTTGTCTTTTGGGTTTTTTATTTGGTTTTTTTAATCAATAACTTACATGAAAGCTTTAGGGCAAGACAAGGCCAGAGTGCTCTGGTAGCCTGGTCTTACATGATGTCCATCACCCCAGCAGCAGAACATCTCCACCAAGGGCTGCAGGTTCCTGCAGTCCCTGTGCTCCCTTGGGAAATCACACAGCCACTGACAATAGGTGTGAAATTAAACTCTGTCACCTCTCTGTTCAGGGCAGCCCAATAACTGTTCAGACATGAAGCACAAACAGGCACCTAAAGGACGTTTTGCAGGAAACTTCTGAACCTTCCTCATCTCTCTCCTCCCAGCTCCTGCAGCACACAGATGAGAGAAAGGATCTTCAGACCCCCACAAGGACCTGCAAGGAATTTTGATGCTGAAGCTGAGGTGACACTACCAGCTCAAGAAGATCAGTTTGAGCAGCTTGCCATCAGCAGAGACCCAGGCAGCGTGGTCAAGACTTCATCTGTAGGTGACTTCATCATGATGGATGTGATGACAAGTGTCCTGATTTCAGAGCTGCATTACAGACTTTTTGGTGTCTGCTGGAGAACATTTTAGAGGATTTTGGCACAGCTATTTCACCATCCAAATGCTGCTGAGGAGATAAACACTCTTCTACTATAAATAAATACTCCTCCTATCAAAACTAACTTTGGATTGAAATTTGTCTCCTGATTGATTGGATTCAGTTTCTCTGAAGACTCTGTCATTAACTGTTCAAAACTGCTTCAGGAACTCAGAGACAATCCAGCATGCATTATATGACCAACCTATCAATATTTTAATGAAAACTGGATTAAGGCCATAGCAAATAGGTACTGGTAGCACTGACAACTGTGAGAGAACATGCTGAAACTCTGTCAGGATCCTGCTATTCAGTTGTTCATGAAGAGTTTAGGAAATCCTAAAAATTGGAGGGTGAAGAGTTGGATTCAGCATTGGAGATAAACCCCTGAAGTTGATTTCAAAGAAGAAAACAAATGTTTGTGTAGAACCAAGGGACGACACTTTGCTAAACTTTACAAAATGGGGAATAATGTTGTGTTTGATCTTCTAATAAAAGAATAGATTTGTCTAGTAAAAGCATGCAACTTTCCAAAAAATGTCTTTTGGATATCAAAAATGGGCGTGGGATGAAATTTATGTGCTTTTCTCCAGACTGGGAACACTGCTGGTTCACAGCTAGAGCACGATGCCCAAGGTCTGTTTTTTGCAGCTTCAGTGAGCTGTGTCTGCAAGTGATTCCAAGTGCAAAGTTAAAGGTCATTAAAAAAAAAAAATCAAACATTTTGCCCCTGCAGAAGCTTGGGGTAGGGCCATGCTGAAATAATCACCTGGAGAAAAGCATCCACTTTGACTACAGTTTTCTGTCTTACATCCTTCCCTCACAGACAGTCTGTTACCTCCTGTCACTTCATTAGAAGCCAGAAAGAGAAGAAAGATGAGGCCAAACACCTCCACCAGCACACAGAAAACAATTTCTAGAACTCCCTCATTCCTAAGGTTCCTTCCTTAGTGCCTTGCAGAAAGGAGGTCTGGTACAACGAGAATTTGGAACTTCTTTCACTCGACACAGACGCATACAAAGGAAATTCACATTCAGAATTTGCTACCTGATCTCAGCTGGTGGAGGTGGACTCAGCACATTGTCCAAAAAGTACCATGTTACTGCTGAAGTTGCTGGATGTTCTGGATGTGCCATATAGGTATATACAGAGTACACATGTCCCTTCCTGCCTTAGTAAGCTCCCCTTTGCTCCTCTGCCACTAATTTGTGTTGGGGATTTCTACTGATGCATGCTTACAGATATGTTATACACTGCGGCAAATAATGTTATGTTGACAGGACTACCAAGTCTGTTCTTGAAGCATAAGACACAGAGTTTATTGGGGGAAAAAAATCTCTTTTAATGGTGTTGGGAGGACTGCCATTTTACTAAAACATTCAACTTTTCTCCCAATATATTTGTTATGTAATGGGCCACAATTGTGTCTGGTATTGGAGCCTGAAAGTAATCCCAACCTCTAGGGATAAAAAATTTTTTTTACAACCACTGTGTTGCTCATCTCAAAAAATTCTTAAGCTGCATTAGCATTAGCAGTGATGTCTGCAGGATGGAACATCTAATTTCTGCTTTAAAGCAATAGCTGCAAAAAGAAAGAAATGTGCCAAACTTTGAATAAGACTAATCACAAAAATGGGTAGAACACCTTTTCCTTTGAAGCCCACAAATGTATATTAAGGAGAGCAGGGAAGTGCTATGTTAAATGTACAGAGCTACCTTTCTATCAGAGGTTTGAAATTCCCTGATGAAATGGAGTCTCATCCAGTTCCTCCTGTCACACTGTCCATTGAACCCTGGTTGAGAAGGAAGGGGGTCAGTGAGAGTTTACTGACCCTCTGGACACCAGCTCAGACTGTGGGCAGTGGCTTGTGTGGTCATCAAAGAGAACAAGGAAGCCTACAGTGGACAATATAGTGAGTAATGCCTGAAACAGAGGCTATCCCTAGGCCAGGAAGGACAAAATGTTAGATTGGGTTGTTTTTGAGGATGCGCAGACTTCAGCCACGGCATCCTCATTCCTCATGTAATAAACTCTGAAGTCAGCCGAACTACAGACTGCCAGAAAACAGCATCACTAACACTCAGGAGGTTTTCAGAACAGGACAGCTTGTTCCTGCTGCAAAAGTGGGAACATCAAATGAGCTCAATAATTTCAGTCTCTAAACCTGTCGTTACCTGCCCTGCTGCTGATAGTGCTGTTATCTTGTTACTTCTGCATGCGTGCTCCCTTCCACGATTTTAGTGTTCAAGCTCTGAAAGGACATCTGGATTGCTTGAACATCACGAGACTAAAAAGATAAACTGAAACAAAACCCACACCTATAATGAGATGAGAAGAGCCATGCATTTCAATGAATGGAGGCCACACATTCCTTGTAGACCTGAGTTTAGTTACAGAACAGTGAAGAGCAGCACTAGATCCACTGAAAATGCATAATTTACCAACCATTGAGGCTTTGTTAATATTCCCCTTTTACAGATTTTTTTTTTGCACTGTCTGATTAGCTAATTAAAGTTGTAGGCTGTTTCCTTTCAATCAGAACTGTGAGCATGCACCAGGTGCCAAACATCGTGACATGCAGAAAGGCAGGCAAGCTCAGAGAGATGGAGGGGTGCAGGAGAGGCTCAGCCCTCCCAAATTACCCCACTCTCAATGGGCTAACACCTCTGGTTTGGACATTAATCCTGTCCTGGCACAAGCTTCCCTGCACCATGGAAAATGGGTACAGCACTGGGTGCGATGGTGAGGAAAACAAAAACACTACTGGAAAATTTGCACCAGCTTCACACAAGCCTGGTTGGGTTAGATGAGAGGGATAACCCCTGGATTAGCATCCCTTGGAGCAAACTCATCTCCAAAGAGCTCTTGCTGGATGTGCTGGCACATGAGCAGAGAACTCAGCCTGATGCAGCTGGGCACAGCATCCTCTACCCTGAAAATCCTTCCTGACATCTTCACCTGGAGCTGTTCACAGCATTCACCACTGAAAATGGGTTTTCATTTTTAGCAAGAAACTGTCAGTAAAGAACTGATTGACAACCCCTCATAGAGCAAACCCAGCCCCAAAGTAGGTACAGTTTCCTGTGGCTGTGCAGCACTGCCTTCTGCTTAAGAGGAGAAGAAAAAATTGGGAGCTCTTTGGAATCAACCAGGTCAGTGTTTTCTTTGTTGTGCTGCTTAGCAAATAACCTGGGTATGTCCCAAAAAAGGTGACACGAATCTTTGGTCTGAAAGCTGACTAGAAGGTACTAGATCAAGATATAAACATACTTGGTACATTTACAGGTACTTGGTTTAAGATTTAAATGGAAGATGGGCTTTCAAATTCCATGTTTGGAGCTAGGAATTTTTGTGTTTCAGTTCTAAAGAAGGTTTATAGCTAAAGATATAATAGCACCTCCAAGATGCACTTGGATGACTTAAAGAATGCAAATGAGGCAAGGTCTGTAACAGGGTTGGCTGAGGTAAAAATTTGCCACTCCTCTTCAAAAACCCCTGGAAATTACTGTTTAAATAGAATTCAGCTGAGTTACTAATTTAAAAAAAGTGGATTAAAAAAGGCAATATGGTATAAAACAGAGAAAGTTTTGATCTACTGGTAAAGTGACCAAAGCACAAGACAACAGAGAGAAAATGATCAAGGCAAGGCAATCTAGGACTTCTAAATTTAAGGATAAGCTGCAAAATGCTCTGCAGAGGTACAGAACAACCTTTAAATATTTAACTTTAGTTGTTTTAAATGCAGATTGGGCTACATTTTCTTGGCATTGTGGATTTTTTTTCCATTTCAAGGCTAGCAAACCTCCTGGAATCTTACCAATAGCCATGAAAGATTTAAAAATTTGAGTAACTGTGGTAAGAATGTGCATAGCTGATAAATAGGAAGAAAACATTTGGACTGTCTTACTGTTCATCTTAGTGTTTCACAAATTTCTTTATCTAAAATTATGGCAACTGGAAAAGACCTAAGCTAACATTAAAATATTTAACCAGGAGTTCAAACACACATATTTTATACAGTGGTAGTTATATTTCTTCTGCCCAATGGAGCTCACAATGATGGTTTGCTTACAACCAGAGGGATCCAAAAAGAAATAATGCCAACACGCTCAGCATATTTCTAAAATATTTTTTTCTCCTGAAATGTGCGTCATTCCAAAAACATGTCTGAGTGGTTATATTTTGGGTGAGGAACAAAATCATGAAAAAGTGTCAAATACATCTTTATACTACAATATTTCACAGTCTATTATATAAGATGGTTATTTACACAAACAGAAGCTTAATATGTGCAAAAAGCAAGGGAGGAAAACCTTGTATTTAGGATTTGCTAGAGCAAGCCAGCAAAGCTACAGGTAAACTGGGTAAGTCCTTTAGGTCAAACTGGGTCATCAGGCTGGCTAAATCCTGAGCTAGCATCACACCAGTGTAAAACTCCTCCTTCCTTTACAAAGGCTTCCACATTCATTGGACAGATGTGTAATTTGGACATTTGTTCTGCTCATCACATCTGATTATTAACTCGGGTGACACAACCGCTCCTGCAGGTCCCTGCTTTGATTGCACCAATCAAACCACAAAACTATTTGTTGCTCTCAGGTGGAGCAGGGCCTGTGCCAATTCAGGACAATTCACCCTCCCTGCTTCTCCTGAAGTTTGGCAAGATTGTGATGGGGCTGTGTGAGTGACAGGCCCCTGTAAATCCCTGCCCTTCACCTTCAGGGAGTGATTCCTTGGTGATCCACACCTACCTGTCAGTGTGCTCAAGGACCCACCCTCTGTCCCGGGAAGGGCTCTGGTCCTGTTGACAGATCCCTGGTTTGTGCCTTGCCTGGGGTGCTGAGCAATTCTTGCTACCAGAAATTTCTGTGGCTGGAAATTAATTTAGCTCAATAGGTAACATATGACTGCAGGAATTCTGGCATGAGAATTAGGAGTTAGAATAAGAGAGAGCACAGGGAAAAGGTTACAAGGGCTGGTCCAAAGTGATGCTAAAGGCTTTACATGGCTATGAATAAAAAGGAACTTGTAAATAGTGGTTTTGATAGTCTTTTCTGAGGCTTTTAAGTGACACTTCCTCTACTTCACCTGACTGCAATAATAACAACATAGATTTGCTATGCTACATTTTTCTAGAAATCTTGCAGGACACTGAGAGCTAACTATAACCTATTCATCCTTTCTGCATGCAGAAGAGTGTATTCTTGGACCTTTAAAAGTTTTCCATTTGAGGGAGTAGAAATGTCTCCTCTAAGACCCAATTAATCATTGCACGCTGTGAGGCACCTCTAATGTACAGATTTAACGAGACAAGCCTTCCTGGTTTAGTTTTTTCCACCTTTGAATAAGTACTCCTTGACACATAAAAATCAAATGTAAACAGCACTAGGACCAAAACCCATGTTCTTGGAACCGCACCTAATTTAGAACTGTAAGAACTTGGGAATGTTTATATTTCACCCCTGAAGTCTTCATCTGTTTATATCTAAACTGCAATCTGAACTTAGACACAACTACAAGGCTCAGTGAAATAGGAGAGTGTTCCCTTGAGCCATAGTCCTGGAAATCCACCATCTTTTTTCTTCATTAATATCTAATCCCCATTTAGTAAGAATTTAGCTACTTTTATCCTGATGTGAAACTTCAGGGCTGCCTATTTCACTCTGCTGCCTGCTGCTTCTAAATACAGCAGTGCTGGTGGCGGAGGTGGTGATTGTGAGTCATAAACACTCTGTCATTGTAACATGTCAGATTTGTCCAAAAGAAACATATTTTTATATCTTAGATTATTTTATTATTAGTTTAAGAAGGTTCGTTTAGCTCCTAGCAAAGCCACGAGGAAGAATTATGCACTTAAGCAGTTCTATCTCAGATGTGTAATGCCTTGCAGTCATTTAACATGCTGAGACAAACAAGAGAATCCCCAGAGTGCTCATCTACTATGGGACTTATTTCATACTGCATCAATAATGTAAATTGAGATGTGAAGATAGCTCCTTGTTTTTCTAAGGTATGATTACACTAGTGCAGACAACATCCACTCAGCTTCACTGGAAACACTGGAGTCAGCTCCCTGATAAAAACCTGGCCCATTCTTTTATCTGAGCAGAAGAAAAAATTATGCTATCAACAGGAAATTGGTGGGAGCAGCCTGGCTTTGTGAGATCAGTTGTTTGCTGCAATGTTTTCCAAGCCCCAGGTAAAGTGTTGGAAAGCCCAGTGTAGGGGTTAATATTTCTCTTTAACGTGACCTCAGATAATAATTTTTGTTCTTCTCAATGAACTACATTTACATTTAATCACCTACACTTAATTAGTGAATAGCAATTTGTATAAATAAGCCTCACACAAATTAATTCAGCTGGATTTTTTGAGTCTATAAGGGCTGACCCATGAAAAACTCGTATCATCTTACCTTGATACTTTGGGACAGTTGAAGGATACCTGGTGGAAAATGGAAGTCACCAAGAAATTCTTTTTTTCTCAGTTTGACCTCTCATCTGCCCTAGTAAGACACGCAGCATTCTGCCTAGTTAAGATCCTGGTGCAGTGCCCGAATCTGCTATTGTACAATACATCGAGCAAACATAAAAGACATCAATCAAAATCCTCAAAATGTCTTTTTCTGCCAAGATGCATAAACGTTTCCTATCTCCCATCAAATTATTTTAATTACAGCTGCTGAGCTTCATAATTATTTTTAGCCAGGCTGGCTTTTCTGTTGTTATTGAACATATGATATGCAATATATTGCATTTATACATCCTACTGGATTTTGTTAGAGCAGAGCGACTCCTGTAGCTGAGACGGAGATTGTTTTTGTGTTATTTTGAAACCATTTGACCTTTTGTTGGAAATTTTCCAGCATCTTTAGTATCTTGCTAAAGATTTGAAGACAGCAAGGCAGAGAGAAAAGAAAATTTTGTATGTTCTCTCTGGTTGTTTCCTTCTATGGCTTTTCTTCTTCTCCCCAAAATGTTTCACACTGATAACTTTTTTACAAAAATCCTATAGCTCCAAAACAAATAAAACTGAAACATGATATGGACAGATTCTTACTGACAAGTGGAGCCAAATCAGTTTTTTTTCATGACTTGCTATAATCCAAGATCATAGAGCCAGGACCTTTATCTTTGTTTTCAACTACACATCCTTAACTTTGCTTCATTTTAGGGTCTCTCCCTGCAGGCAATAAAACATAAGGTAATTCCTGAAAGAAATAAAAAGAAGTAAGCTTGGCTTCAGCTGAGTGAAACCAATTGGGTTTCAAATTTACACCCGCAAGAGCCTGTATGTTTGAGTGCCACTGAAACACACGCCATTTATAACACGACAATAGTGATCCTCTTCTGAAAGACATTGCTAAATGTGCAAGTCACTTAGCCAGGAAGAATTTGTATTGCATTTCTGAAAGCAAAATTACAATAGCTGACAAAACATGAAAGTTTCATCATGGTGGATTAGAATGCGCACAAGGAATTCAGGGGAATTTATCGTTACTCAACATTTCAGCTGACACTCTTTAATGCATCTTTGGGGAGCGGATTTGTCTCTGCACTCTGTAGAAAAACCAAGTGCATAAAGAGGTTGGATTACAGAAACTTAGTAAATAATATAACAAACAGCTAGTTAAGCTCTACAGCCAGAAGAGCAAATATGTGTTGTTCTTACATAGCTGATCCCCAAAGAAAATATCTTTCTTTACAGCTAAAACAACTGTTTCTTTGCCCAGGAACTTCCATGACAGGAAGGGATTGACAGTTGATTTTAAGATTCCTTGTCCCTCCCTGCTTGTCACAGACCATGCTTGAGCAGGTTTCTTTACATTTCAATACAGAGTGCTTGCAGATAGAAATCTTGATGCCACCTCTCCCTGTCAAGTAAGAAATGCTCTCAGCAGTTATGATTTCCAAAGATCTGTCAAAAAAAGACCAAGAAAAGTACACAGCTGATATTTCTTAGACACAAAAGATTAAAATAAATAAATAAACAAACAAAAAAATGTCCTTTAGGCTGAAAGGAGACACGATGCCAACTGGCCTTATGTAAAGTCACGAAAAAATTTAGCAACCTTAATGCTTTATTACGAAAGACACCAGAGAGGAAAGGGAGGACATTCAGCCCCCAGTCAAGTAAATACTAGTCAAAGGTACAGCATGAAAAACCTGGGGCTAGATACAGAATCAGAGAATACAAACAAACTTAGGAAAACAAACTGAATGGACTGTCCTAAGCTCATCCTGGAACACACAGCACCTTATTTAGCATTTTTCAGACTACACTTCATACTGCAGCACAAATGGAACATTGCAGTAGACTTTTAATGTCATTAGCTTCCCTTTTATTACTCCAAGACATTTCAATTATTAAACCAAAAGAAACACAGCAACACTTTGTGCAATCTTTTAGGGAATAGTTCTTGGCCTTGTACCTTGTGTCATTAGCACACACTGGGAGAAAACCAATTGTTTCTGCAAAGCTCAGGAGTGAAAGAGTGGTAAACAAAATTGAGAAAAAGGTTACTGAAAATGGACAAGACTGACCATTAAACATCTGAAGTCAAAACCATGAGTTAGAAATGTGACTTTGTATGAATTTACACATCTAGTTATTAAAATGTGAAGGCCACAGTCTTTAAATGTAGAACTCTAGTTCTACAAAATACAGGGCTATGATCCCTTCAACATTATATTTAAATATTAAACTGTGAACTAAAGAACAAATCCATTCTAAGATGCTCAGACAGGAGTATATTTAGCAGGTGCACTTCTGCATTTCAGCCTGCTGTTGCCTCTGTGAGAATATTATGTGGAGTTCTGGATCCTCACTTTGAAAAGTACATTGAAAAATTAGGCAATTATTGTAGAAAGTAATAGGAAACATTAAAGAAATTGAAAAAGATGCTGTCTCATGGAAAAGCTCATTTAGCCTAACTCTGACGGGATCACAGAGCAACTTTATCACAGTCTGAAAAAATTGGATAATGCACTTAAAGAAAGTTCCCTGACCATTCGCCAGTCTCATCTCAGGTTGCAGTGGATCCTCACTTGCTGGAAGTTTTTAAAATGTGATTTTGAAACTGAAACGAACCTAAAATTTTTTTCTGTTTCTGGCATTTTCAGGCCTGGCTCACACAGGAAGTCTCAGAGGTGCTCCCCTCTGCCCTTACCTGTACTTTACTGCCTGGCATTTCCAATTCTCACTGATGATCCTGAGCATTTTTGATTTGCAAGAAGCCCATTAAAAGACAGTGTGCTACAGCACCAACTCACACCTGCCACCCACGGTGGGCAATTGTTCCCAGCATCAGTAAATGCTGCACAGTAGGATTATTCTAGGATCAGTCTCACCCTTCTGCACATGGTCACCCTATTCTGCTGCCACTGTATGTGAGCAAGTGCTGCTTTCATGGCCCGGGATGTCTTTGCACTAAGAAAGACCTCAAATTTTTACTAGATAAGAAAAATCCACCACTGATCCCAAACTCTCCTGCCCCACAGAGAATATTCTCCATACCATCTCCAGGAAGGATCCCTGGAGCACACCCTCCCATCCAACTCTTGGGAAAGCAAACAAATGAGGATGTGGCCCCACGCCCTACTATCATATATAACACTTTTAATCATCTTACCTATGAAAAGTGCCGTGTAAGCTCTTTTTATCTCCTGGCTAGTTTCATATTAATATATTATCTCCCTGCAACTCGTGACTACTTCCAGCTAGTGCCAGAGAAATAGGAAACTGTTTAGATGCATTCTCCAGTTCCTATGGCAAAAATCAAAGAAAGGAAAGGCGAAAGTATATTACAGAGAATTGAAAACAGGTACCTTTTATTAATGTAGCTGATAGTGCTGTACAGTTCACTGTTCTTGTTTAATTGGGCTACATATTGATTCGATTGTGGCAATGCAACTAGACAAATGCTCCTTAATTACATTTTAAATTCAGCTTTCTGGGGCTGAAGGTGCTTTTGAGAGCGACACGAAGCTGCAGCCTCAGCGCAGCACGGGCTGACTTAAAGTTGCGCTAACGCTGAGCGTTTGTGCCCGACTCTGAAGCACTGCAAAGCCTTCATTAGAATTAAAAGCAGCCCTGTAATGATATTTACATGACATTCAAAGTGCTCTTTGTTCTTACGATAAAATACATTCCAGATAATTCCACACTACTTACTGCAGCTCCCATTATTCAATTTTGCGATTTTTCTCATGTAAGCAAAGTTTTTTGTAACGTGTTCGCTAATTATTACTTTTGTAGGGAAAGGTTCAGAAGTATTTAGGCTCCTAGGAGAGTGAAGACAAATGCATTATAGAAATAATGCACTTAGCCTCCAGGAGTAACCCTCAGCTCACTCATAAAAGCCCTTGCCAGTCAAATCTACAGAATACGATTTGATTCAACTCTGGGGGAAGAAAGAGAAACACTTGCCTGCCTCCAAAGTTCAAGCAAAGATGCTTGAATTGCAGCTGCCAAGATGGGAGGTGGCAGAAAATGGAGGACTTGAATCTAGGGGGAGAATAAGTAAAAAAAATATTTATACATTCTGTCGTTCAGCTCTAATTGCTTCAAAGATTATTTATTTTTCATTTTTTTTGGAAAATAGCTTGCAGCTTCTTAACATATTTTTCAAAGAAGGAGCTGGAAGGCATAATAAAAAGCAAGCAGGGATATGCTTTCCGAATAGACTGAAATAATTAATGTGAGAATGCTTCCGCTTGAGCATTTTTTATGAACAAAAAATACATTATTTTTGCTTTTAAATTGGAGATAATTTGTTACACGGAAGTGGTGGTTTCTTTAATCTTGAAATAATGCTAATTACAATGGTATTTGGGATCTGAATTTTTGCAAAGCTATTCCCTCGTTTGCTGCTGACATAATGAAGTTACTTGCAGACTTCAGAGGCTTGTGGCACAGCCCCACTTTGTTTGCCTGTTGTCCCTCTTGGTTTTCCAGTCCCAAACCTCATTACTCCCCTGATTTGATTATGTGGGGGGTTTCATCTCCTCTGGCTCACAGTCACTCCACCAGTAGCTGGTTGGAACAATCCATGGTCCAAACACAAACATCTTAAGGTTCTTCATTAGCAGCAGCTCTTCCCAGAGAGTGACCAAAGCTCACAGCCACAGCTAAGCCCACAGGAGCAACAGCATCTCCCCAGACTACACCACACCAAAGCACATTTCCAGGAGGAAGGTAGGAAGGTTTTGTCTGTTTATTTTCCACTGAAAAGCAGCTTTTACTTATTTTACTGTGGGATTGCCAGGGAGCTTAGTCATGGAGCTGCTCTGGGCACCTGCGCAAACACAGACAAAAAGCAAACACAGTCTTTGTCCTGAAATCCTGTAGTCAAAGTGTATCTCTGATCAGATACATGGATGTGCCTGGACACTCCCTTAGCATCCCTTTGATTCCAAATCAAGGTCAGTTTGATTTAGTGGAGAGATGGATCCTGAGGCTTGATGTCCTGCCCGCTCCTTTCCATGGGCTCTTCCCAGAGGTGTTTGCCACACCGTGGGGCCGCATGGCAGGAATTCAGTGGGTGTATTTACCTGCTGGAAAGCAAATGCAGACACTGTTTCTGCAGCCACAGAGTTTCATTTGGCAGAGAAACAGGTGCTTATCCACCAGGCAAGGCTGACACTCCCTCGTCTCTGCTCAGGGCTGAGCACACAAACAGAAACAACGCGCTGCAGGTACACGGACGCGCCGTGTTCCTTTCTCCAGGCATCTTTCATTATTCAGCATGTTTTCACCACTGAACAACAAATTGTTAGTGGTATAACAAGACAGGAACACGTGTTTGGGTACGGTGTGCTACCTGCAAAGCCTGGCACTTGCTCTGTTGAGATGCAGTTCCCCACTCTGACAGGGTCAGAGCAGCAGCCAAGACGGCAATGAAGCTTCTGGTGGTGTTGGGAACAGGTAGATGAGAAAGTGTTGTGTTTTTCAAGGAATGGAGATGATGAGAGTCCCTATTTTTGTGTCCTTTTGCAGGGCAAATATTACCTCTCCTCCATAAAATACATGTATAGTCCAGAATAGGGAGCCAGGTGAGGTCTTAGGTAAAATGATTTCCAGGTTCTAGACCTGAGTTACCAGCAGGCTGACAGAGTTATTCTCAAAGGAAAAGCAGGGAGCACAGAGAATTGATTACAATGAGGTTTTTTTTTCAGCTGCGCCGAGATTAGTGGTGAGCAAAACATCTGCAATGTTATGTCAGGAAAGCAGACTGAGCTTTTATTTTGGAAAGTATTAGCTGGGTCTGAGGTAGGAAGATGCATAGACTTGTGAATCATCAGCACAGAGGTAGTAGTTAAATTCGTGTTTTAAGATGAAGATGGATAAGGCCAAGCCTCTAAAATAAAATGAGAAATAGATTTGAAAGATGAACCAGCAGAAAACAGAGACGTAACACTAAGAAAAGAGTTTTAAGAAGGGTGGGGATGAAGGATATCAACAGTTCAAGATAGTCACAGGTTCTAGGAAGGTTATACCTGGTGCACCCCTCTGCCTACAGCAAGATCAATTATCCTCCTGTCTTTCCTTTCAGAAATCTGTCTGCCCTGCTCTGGATGGCCTCCAACAGCGGAGATCCCACAGCCTCTGCAGGCAGCCTACCTTAGTGCTTTATTATCCTGATTGTTATGAAAGTTTCCTGATGTCTAACCGGAATCCCTCGCTGTAATTTAAGCCCATTATGTCATGTCCTTTCCATTATGCACAGATTGTTTCTGTCTTCCCTGCCGCTGTTTCTTCTATAATTACTTTCATGTCCCCTTTCAAGAGCTTATTATTTAAGCTAAACAACCTCGTTCAGCAAATCTGTCCTGCTAGCTCAGGGTTTGGAGATGTTGTGTTCAGGCTCCTCTCCAAACAAACGACAACTTTTCTTGAAATAGGGAACACAAGTGAGGAAAAAGGGCATGTGCAGAGAAGGGATAACTTCCCACCTCCCCCAGTGATAGGTCTGTTTGAACACTGCATAACACAGCAAGATGTCACCTGGACCCTCAGCCAGGCTGTGATCAGTGATCCCAAATCAGCCAGTTTCTCTCTGCGTGTAATTGGGTAGCTCATTATCCTTAAATACCATTGATTTGCACCCGTAAGGCTTCTGTTTCTGCCAAACTGCAACCTGGGCAGGAGTCTGCTCAGAAAGATCATTTAGCTGAGGATACAGTGCATCTGTCCTCTGTATTTCCTACACATTGATTTTTGGTATTCCTCCTTTGGAGAAAATGATAAAAAGCTATCAATCTAGAATCAAATTATTTTTCCATCAGACTTTAATGCCTATTGCGTCTGGGCCCAAAAGATGTTTTAAATTTCTGTTATTTACAGACTTCTGGAGTCTGTGAAATATTCAGAATGACATTCTGTAAATAATATTTCCTTTTTTTTTCCCTTCAAGTTTCTTTTTGGAAATAAGACACTCCTCTATTTTTTATGTTTATATTTGTTTAAAAATCTGAGCCCTGGTGTTTTGAATCTATCAGTGTCTGCAAAAATATTTTCCATTACTGAAAGTGCATATTCATGTTTTCTTATCTAAATGTCCCTTTCACAAAACATCTACAGGAAAGTATAGATTTCCAACTGATGCAGTGGCCCAGCATGACTTTATATTGTCCCCAAACCATTTGTCCCATCAGACACTCAGAGCAGCAGCCAGCTCTGTTGGAGTAAAACAGCCCACATTTATAGTTTCCCTTTTTTCTCCTAGCTATTAGCCTACAAGTCTACTCCTGTTGGCAACTCTTACTGCTGTGTAATAATTTACCAGCTACCAGCACCCCAGCATGCCTGTGATGGTGTAGCAGCACAATCATTAGTTTCTATTCTGCAGTGGCAGGATGTGACAGGGAGTCTACGATTTTGGATGATTCTGGTGTCAACTAACTGTGACACTCCATCAAACCCTGCATCCTTAATGTCATGGAGAGTTACATCCTTTCATGGGTGATAAAGCCTGGGCATTCTGACAACCCCGGTTTAAGTGTCCTCGTTGGCCTCGCTAGGCTCATGTCACTTCATTGTTTTATAACTTAAATTGTCTCATATTGAAAATGAGGATTCAATTTGAGATTTTATTGTTAACCTTTAAGGGCCTTGGAGCTCAAAGTCTACTCAAGAGGTAAGTGAAGTTTATGCTCCAATTCTTAATCTACCTTCAGTTACAGACTTCTGCACACGTACCCCATTGCTTCCTGATAGCTGTCTGAAAACTTTGCAGTTTTTAGTGACAGACTGGAATGAATGTGGATCTTCAGCTGTTCCCAGGGATGTTCTTAAAGACGGGTTCATTTTTCTTCTGTTTGTTTGAATCTTGCCACTTGTTTCACCTTAAAATTTTATGTTAGATCTGAAAAGAATTGTTCTTGCCCAGCCTCCTCTTTGAGGAAAATGCTGTTAAAAAACAAAAATTCAATGAAGCTTCCAAAGGGCAAATGCTAACTTTTAAATTGAAAATGCTTTAAATTTTAGTTTATAACAGGATTCTTCTTTGTTCTTCAAGTGGTCATTTTTCTTTTTATTAAAACCTGTTATTATCACAGAAAGCATTGCTCTTTGTGAAATAACATTTCAGTAGTCAAAACCCCAATTTTCCCTAAGGAAATATTTCAAGGGAAAACTTTTTACATGCCCTACTTAGCACCAAGTCTTCCCATTTAAACACCTCCACAAGTGGCCAAAGTTTCAAAAGAGATGCTCTTCCACTTAGGCACCCGAAGGAAGCGTTTGAATTCTGAGCAGCTTTTGAAACATCAGGCCACCTTGTTTGAGGTGTGCGAGAGAAAGACGTGCCCTTTTCAAGATGTAGCTCCAATGATGGGTCCTTAAGAACTTTTTGAAAAATTCCCCTTTAAGAAAAAGAGGATTAGATCAAGGCGTGAATATTCCAGGCATAAATACAGCTATAACTCTGAAATCCACCCCTATTGCACATGTTTGTATGGTATTACAGCTTGCTTTATCTTTGTGTTTTCAGTGCAGGTGTTTTACATACGGACTTGAATGGATTACAAATCAGCTGCCTTCAGAACAGCACAAAAGTTGTTGCTGTTGGGAAAGGTGTTGTTTTTGTTGCACAGAAACACACCTAATTTTACTTGTGCAGCTGAGCTTTCTTGAGGCCAGGGCTGACATCCAGCATGCCATTAGTTATGGAAAGAGGTCCATCGTGCTCCAAGCTGGCAGAGAGCTTGCAAAAACTAAGCTTAAAGAGAAGTGGATCCATGCCAATCCCACTGTCAGCTCTCAGATCTACTCTCCTATTCTTCCCCTGGAACAAGTAACCTTTTGCCCTTCCATTTTGTAAGGCAGAAACTAACTTCTTAATTAGGATTATTTTTTTCCCCCGCTGGAAAATGTATTAGCAAAGATTATTGTCAAAGCACAGAACAGTTTCCTCTTTATCTGGCACAATGCTGCTGTAGAACAACCAAGAGGTTCCCTGACCTCTCTACATCAAGATGCTGCGCAGTATTTGCAATAATAGCTCAGAGAATACCATGAAATTGGGTGCTTTCAATCATGCTAAAGAACCCTCCTCCTTCTCTCTTTGTATCCCCCCTCCCCGTTTTAATTCTGCCATATCATGACCCATCAAACTCTATTATTTTTCCTCAAACAATCAGGCCTGGTCACTTCACAATAAACCAACCTGTTGCCGAGAATATTAGTTTGGATACACTTCATGGGATGCTAAGAAAATGTCAAACTTGAGGAAGGTCTCCTTCCATTTCCACAAGTCAACAAAACCTCATTGTCAATAACATCAAGGACTGTTGACAGATCTAATAAAATCAACATAGATTTATTTTCAGTGGCCATTGCCAAGTAGAGATCAGCAAGAGATAACCACCCCTATATTAAACACACATTTAAAGCCAACACAGTAGGGGTGAAAGATGCTTGTGAAAGACATAAACAGCCTTCTCCTGCTTGCATCATCCCAGAGATACTACAGAGGCTAAAAATTCCTGTCAATATACGGGCTAAAATCACCCACTGTGAACAAACTCATGAATTACAAAGAACTGGCCACAGCAGCAACAAACCGGAAGATTTTATCATCAGAGTGGCTTTGGTGGCTCCTCTCTGCTGTAAACTCTTGTCACACCAACCCCAATGAAGCCAACAGCATCAAACAAAAATGCAGCAAGGACACATGTGAAACTGGGAGAGAGATTTTCCCATACATCCCTGCTAGGAAGACAAAAAGGCTGTTTTTGTGCTGCAATCAGAGGGGTGATCTGATAAAGCACTTTGCTGAGAGCCCTTCTGCAGAGATAAGCCCATCTGCTCCAGCAACAATGCACAAGGAAAAACACGGCAAACCCCAAACAAACAAGCAACCCCTCGCTAATCAGGATGTATGAGTGAGGATGTATGACTGGAGAGATTTAAACTGATTACCAGAGCTGTTTCCCCTATACAGATATTTACGTATGCTTGCATATAATTATTTTCAGATGGTCAGTGCAGATCAGACACTGGACACAAACTGATTTTCCTGCTGTTCCTAGGTGCCACATTTAAAAGTGGCACTATTTTGGCTACTTTCCAAACTCCACAGATCTTCCTGAACTATTAACCTACTCTTCAGTGGAGAAGATAAGTCTGGTGATGAAAAGGAAGAGTACAAACATGTTCTGTTCGATTTTGAGTAGATCAGTCCAGCTGAACTCAGCTGACTCACCTGGATTACTAAGGTGAGGGTGGAGATGCTTTTCAATCTTGGCAGAGAGACAGAGCTGTCTCCTTTGAGGACTGCAAAGTATCTGTCTGCTCATCAGCTAAACCATCAGTAAACATTGATACCAAGGAGTTCTTAATTTGGAATTATTTCCCCTATATGACAGAGCTGGAGTGTGCTCATGTATTTCTTGACAGGAAATAAGGCAAACCCATGGGTTTGTAGTTTGGCTTCTACAAGACTCCAGTGATTCTCAGCTGGTTTGTAGAAACAAAACACTCCTGGTAAAAACACTCCTGACCCATGTCTATTATCTCACAACCAAAATTTTGGTGATTGCTTCTATTCATGGCTCCTGGTGAGTGACATTTCATCAGCTGACATTAAGGGGCATACAGAACAATATTAAATTTGAAATGAAATTTAATAATTTAAAAATTTAATAATGAAATAATTTTAATAAAATAATTTAATAATATAATAAAAAATTAATTTTCATTTAAATTAAAGAATTTTAAACTGGCAAAGCTAAGCATTTCTTAAATAAGAACATAAGAAAGGCCATGAGAAGTGGTAGTAAATATTTTTCTAGCCTGGTATTTCATTGCCAGGGCTGAGAGGAGAGGCTCTGGAAAAACATGCCTGAAGAGGAAAACCACATGGTGCCTACTGGGGATGCTCCTGAGGTGGACTGCAGCAAATTGTAGAAGTGTTGTCAGGAGCAGATTTTCTGTGACACAATGTTTAAATCTGATATTAGGAAGAAATTGTTCCCTGTGAGGGTGGGGAGGCCCTGGCCCAGGGTGCCCAGAGAAGCTGTGGCTGCCCCATCTCTGGCAGTGTCCAAAGCCAGGTTGGACACTGGGGCTTGGAGCAGCCTGGGACAGTGGAAGGTGTCCCTGCCCATGGCACAGGGTGGAATGGAATGAGCTTTAAAAGTCCCTTCTCACCCAGGCCACTCTGTTTCTATGATTTTCAGACAACGAAATAAATATTTTTCATTTATTTAGGCATTTTCATGTTTGACCTCACAATTGAACTAAACACTGTCTTGAACTACCTCTTTCACTTTGTCTACTTTCTTTTCTAATTAATCTCAGTAACTTTTATTAAATGATTACACAAACGATTTAAAAATCACCTGGTTTGCTAAATACCATCATCTGCCTTCTAGATAAAAACCAATAATCCTTGGTGCTTCAATCTAAAATTTAATTTTGTCTCTGAATTTATTTTAATTTCCTCAGCACTTCTGGATTGCCCTTATTACATGTAGCAAAAATCTTATTTCCAGTCTGGCAGTAGTCCAGGAGTACCTGCAGCCTTGCGAAAAGAATTTTTTCCTCTACACCTTGTCCACATCCCCTTTTCTAGACACCCATGATAGGACAGATGGTCCCCTGGACTGCTCCAGTAGGTGCCAAAGAGTTTTGAAATGCAGGACTCCTGCCATGCCTGTCCCATTTCTCCCTCCTGTGCAGGCAGCCACAGTGGAGAGCAGTTCAAAGGCAGTTTTCATTTAAGCAAAGCCAGAGTGAAAAAATTGGAGAGTAAAAAATGACACTAAAGTACTCCACAAACCCCAATTCTCCACTTAAAAGTGGTCACTCAAAGGCACTACAGGGGTAATAGCAGAAATGCCTGGCCATTATCCTGGCACATTGCTGCTCTTTCCTGTTCTGTCTCTGTTGGGACTGATCCTATTAGTTCCTTTAGGAAAGCAGAGGTGTGATTGCAGAGCACTTTTGTGAGGTGGCCAGGGCAGGGACTCCTTTCTGTAAGGCTTATAAATTCTTGAGCTCTGTCCCAGAGGTAAATAAGTCACTGCAGTAAGGAATAATGCTAATACATCAGCCTTATGCTCTGGTATCATTTGTGTGGGGCTGTGACTTAAAAAACCTCAGATCTTTTGATGGTCACAAATGGACTGGAAATAGCAGATGCATTTTTCATAGCAGTTATTGCATGTCTGGAAAAGAGATTGCTGAGACAAACAGCAAACTACAAGGATCAGAGTCGTCTCTGCTGACTAAAAAGGGTCTTAAACACAGTGAGAGCACAGACTGGATGTGATTCTCCTGCTTTGTGCACTATTATAGCCTCCAATAGAGCTATGAGAGCCCTTTTCTCTCCGTCACGGAAGCACTCGGGTTGGTGCTGCAGAAAGACGTTAAAGCATCTGAAAGGAAAACCCCCGTTCCTTGTGGAAAGCCACCAGGTGTGAGATAATTAAACAGCATTTTGTGAGATGACAGATTTCTTTTCAGAAGTTCCTCCAGCTCCCGTTCCGTGCCTGCGCTGTGCAGGAGCGCCGCGCTGGGTTTGGGAGGGAGGATGGATTATGGTTTATTTAACCCATGGAGAGCACACAGGTACAGGGCTGCTGTCCCTGGGACCTACCTGGAGGGTGGACAAAGAGGACTTGGGTTTCCAGTAAGCTTAACCCTTCCACGAGTGTAAATTGATCACTTTGCATTAAAAAAAGAAAAAGTCAATTTTGCCTCTGACCCGCTCACCTTCATATGACGACATGACATCTTAAAATCATAGCAAGTGTTAGAAAAATTATGTTTTAAATATGGGCCTTTGTATCTTTTATCACATTCTCTCCTGCTGTGGTTATTACCTAATAATTTTTGACACTAGTGATTAAATATAAAATTTTTACATTTTATGATTCTATTTCAAATACACAATTGCCAGCATATATATCAAGGCCGAAATTAGGCTCTTCCTAAAGAGTCCGTAATTATATTTATGCATTAAAATGTCAGCTGTTTAAAATGAATGATTTCAAACAATATTTTTATGTAATTGTTTTAAAAATCAAACTATTAATCAGACTTTATTGTCAATCTCAACTAATGGCTCGCTTTTCAATATTTTAGACCACTCAGGATGTTCCCTAACTTGAACAATCTTTATCAGCAATTTAAACAGTTATTTAAACAACACCCACAACTCAAATGGTGAACACAGTCGAGTAAACAAAATCTCCTCAGCAGCAGAACTCGGCCTAGAGCAGGAGCAAAATCCATCATTGAGAAAGCACTTTGTGGTTTACAGTTCTGTGCAACACTCAAAATATGAGAGAAAGGAAAAATGAGACCTTTCTTGAGGAGGTCAGGAGCAGGAAACTTAAAATTTTATTTCAACAGTGATTTATTTTTCTGGCCTCTGTTTCCTAGATCTTTTTATACACTTGCTTAGGAGGCCAGATCTCCCTTCCAGTCAATAATATATAAACAAAATAATCTTCAAGTTCTGTTCTTCCCTAAAATGGTGTTGCTTTTGCACTTCATATGTGTCACAGAGCCAAGCTGGATCCCTGAGTCAGTGATGTTGCTGTTTACTCAAATGCCACTGGGTATACGAATCACATTTGAAGTAACGGATATTTTTAATATCCCAGATGATGAGCTCACATAGCACAATAATTTCAGGCCAACAACAAATCCCAAAGAATTTAGGAGGTGGCAGCCAGCGAAGATGCCTGGCTGGAACACCTCGAGAAGAATGATTTAAAAGAGTGGGAGTTAATTTATAAGTTTTTAAACAGTGTGCCAAGGGAAAAATAAGTCTTCTGTACATCTGCCTACATTTTTTTGAGATCAGATTTCAGTGACTGAATGATAAAACAAAATGAAACAAAACAGGGGGGAAAAAAAGAGAAAAGACTCAACCAAAACCAGATGAGCGGATTTGCATGGGAGGCAATTTATTCCTTAGTTTGCCTGCAGGAAAAAAATAAAGTGATATTGCAATTTGATAAGTACATACTTTCAAATATTACACCTAGCTCAATCACAAATATGGACTTCTGGATCTTAACTGCGGCTTTTAATTCTGCTTTGACAAATTTATGTAAATAAATAGAGCTGGAACGGACAATCCCCGGAAGTCTAAATCTCTTTATGTAATCTTTGTCTGAGCTTCCCCACTGGAGGCTATCTGTAAACTGTTTGTGAATTATTGCTCATGCTTGTTTCCCTCCTGAGCAGTTCTCCAGGTGACTACAGCTGCTGTTAAAGGAAGCACCAGATTTTTGTCTATCTCAAAGTGCAAAGGTGGCTGTGGCATTTTTTGTACTTTTGTCAATTATCTGGTATGATTTCTGCATTTTCTCCACTCCTTATGGAATTATGTTTGAAAGGGATCACCCATGTCATGGGAATCCAATACATTGATTTCTTCCATTAGCTTTGGGTTAACAAAACCCAGAAAAAGCAATGGTGATTTAGCTACACTGCCACATTTCTTTTGGTTACACTTGATTTCCACCCAAAACCATAAATCAGTCCATATTTGTTCATACGTGGCTTGACATTACTTGTTCCAATCCTGGAACTGTCCAAGGCCAGGAGCAAACTGGGATAGTGGAAGGTGTTCCTTTGCTGACAGGGGTGGAACTGGATGGGTTTTAAAGTCACTTCCAACCTAAACCAGTCTGTGATTCGATGGTGACACTCAGCCCGCATTTGCCAAAAGGTTCATGAACCCCACTGAACCTGGCTTAGTCTCTGGATTTGTAACAAAACTCAAACAAAGCAACTTTCACCCTGCCGCAGGTTTTTTTAAGGAAACTTTATCATTATTCTAGGAATCAACATTCTACTTGCTTAGAGGTTAGTGAAAAGTTATTAAAATAAGAAGATTGAGACACAGTGCAAATTAATCTGCCCAGGACTGGAAGACTTCTGCACGAAATTAAAGACATGTAAATAAAGTATTTCAGATGCTTTAAACTTGACACTGAGGATGACACTTCAGGCTGGATTACAAGACTTCACCCAAAAGTTACAGTGGCCCTCAGACAGATAAGCAAGGGAAAAAAATTACAAAGGGATTTTCAAATTATAGATCTGGCACAGAGCAAAGTTTGATTATTTGGATGAGTTTGGCTCAGACAGCAAAGGTATAGCTGCAGGTAAAAGAAAGCACACCTTCATGTAGTACTTTCCAATGCTTTTTGGTTCAGGACTGCAGGGACTGGAAGGGATAACTACATTTTCTGAGTGCTGGTGAGTCCCTTTGCCTCCTACATTCAAACACAACAGCACCAAAGTAAAAAACAGCATGAGGTTGAAAGCAGCAGTAAAGAAAACACCACCAGATGTTATTACATACTACAGGATCCACTAATTCAAGCAATAATACCTTCAATGCTCTTTGATTCACTGGACAGGTAATTCTGCTAGGACTGAACTGCATCCCCTGCTCACCTAGAAATGTGGATACTGCAGGAAAGTACATTTTGGAATAGAAATCAGAAATGTGAACGGTTCCCCTGCCGTTTGCTTCATATGTGGTGAGAAGGGTGGTTTTTTTTTTTGTCCCCACAGTCATGGTAAAGCATTTGGTGCACACTGAGAGCTTCTTGCTCACCGACGGCGCAGGCACTTGGCTCTGCTCGGAGATTTCCTGACTTTTAGGGCTGCAGTCTTCCAGCCAGCCTTGCTGCACTTTAAACTGCATTGTATGAGTTTCCTTTTTGGAATAGTATAATTTGCTTCATAAATTACATATGGTGGAAGCCTGTTGAATGAATAACCTTGTTGCACAGAAAATTAATTCTTTTGACAGGTTTATTCCTTTAACAGATATTTGGTGGAGGATTTTACTGCATTATTGTATATATTGTGGCTTGCTGCACAGAAAATGTTTCACAGTATTTCAGCAGATTTATTCCTTTAACAGAAATAACTATTCCTGTCCGTTTACCATTTGTTACCTATGAAATAAATTTCTTAGCTACAGATTCTTAAAAGAAGCTCACTTGTTTTGCTCTTGTGTTTCATTTCAGTGCAGAGAAAATACATTTTCCCTTCAATCAGCATTCATTTAAATGCATGGTAATATATACAGTTGTAATGAACCATATTTTGTTTGATTATGTTAATCTCTAACAGTGTTAATTTCCTTATATATATGTTTATGTGATTTTTTTTTTAAATTAACTTTTTACCATGCCTTACTAGAATATCTTGGATTACTTAAGGCTCTGTACACTATCTTGGCATGAGAATTACATAGCACAGATAGCACGACAGCAAAGGAAGTCAGATTGAGTGCCACATGACCTGATTTAAGCAAGGCTAATTATGTAATTAAGATATTGAAACAGGAGCCAGAATCTCTGAGTGCTGCTCCTAGTTTCGCCAAGAACCTCCAGTGGGACATTTAGCATTTAGCTTTTCTCTTCACTGGTTTTCCCTGCTCTGAAGGGGGGTTCTGATATTCCAAAAGCAGAATACACAGAAGAAAGCTGCTCTGGGTGCACTGCCTGCAGCACACTGGGCCTCAGATGTGCAAAATCTTTGTAAAATAATTCCATTAGTTTGCACTGTTTTGGTTTTTTTTTTTTTTATTTTATTTTTTAAGTTTAGGAAAGAATGAGTTGATTTTTTTTCTTTTCCTCTTCCCCCCACCTCCGTCCCCATCCTCCTTCATTATTTGAATGCTTAATCTATGAAATTCAAGTTCTGCTGCTTTGAGATTTAGAATTTGGTGTATAATCAGCTTCAGGAAGCTGATACTCTGAACGTGTCAGTGATGTCCACCCTACAATATACTGGGACCCAAGAAATAAGTGACAAAGAAAATAGACATGACAGGAGTTTACAACTGACTTCTCACAGGATATCAAGACAAGAGACACTTGTGTTATATCAGTACAAACGTCTGCACAGCCAATAAACTTCTCCAAATAAATGTTTGTAGACTGCTGACATGAAAAAAATAAAAAAGAAGGGAAAAAAGAAGGCCCAGCAACAGATTTATTTTTTAATAGCATGAAATTTTTTTCAGTATTTCCCTATCAATGCCTGTATACTTGAAACATCGGAACTTTCCTGTCCAAGACCACAGACCTTCCTTAAACTGAGCAACACCAATAGAGTTTCTACACACTTGGAAATCAAAACACCACTTTTTCCAAACCCAAAAACAACCATCCCAGTTGCCCAAGAGAGAAAAGTATCTCCTCAGAGAAAGAGTAAAACATATTAAAAATGTAAACATAGGTAGGTAGGTAGGTAGATAGATAGACAGATAGATAGATAGATAGATAGGTAATTTTGTCTGGAAGGCTATGAATTAATATTCATATGGTTCTTACAGAAGATGGGAAAGACAGTGGCATACACATGAGAGCCCAGTCCATCACATAAATAGAGTCTATATAAAAAACATGTTTGCTTTCTCTAATCTTGGGGTAACTTCAGGATTGCATTTGGCTCCACTACGATGTTCTTCTAAAATCCTTTTAAATAGTTGTCCTTGGACTGCTTTCATGGCTCTGATGTGTGAAAAATCACAAAACAGCCTGTGGTGAATGTAAAATCAGAGACATGCCAGTGTGATGTGAGTACAGTGGGACTGGAGTTTGGAGTGGTGGAGAACATGGCATGGACAGCCACCACCTCACACCCAGAACCTCCACCCGTGTGGATTTCCATGCTGGAGCATTTCAAAGCTGTGCTCAGTCCATTTTCTGCTCAGACCATCAATCTGCACAGCCTGAGCCTGAAGCATCGGTCTCTGAAGACAACGGCGCCAACACTTAACCCAAGAGAGTGAAGAAACAGAAGCTCTGATGGGTCACATAAATACTTTGGAGGTGGGTGGGTGACAATGTGTAAGCCATAGTGAGAGCTTTGGATGACTTTCCTGCTGTCCTGCTGAATTTAGCAGCGCTGAGACTCATCTGCACCCAAAACGTGACCTCCGGATTTAGATCGCACAGCTCTCCAATAATACCCCAGGAACAGGCTTCACACTCCTGATCCAAGATGATTTGGGGTGGGGATCTGAAAATTCTAATTGCTCACAGACAGGGCAAAAGACAATATTCTTTTAATTAATAACTTCTTGCTACATCAAGAGAACTCAGTAAGTCCTACCAAGGAGGTAGCTCTGGTAAGGCAGAACTCTCAGGAAAGAAATCTTCACCAATACAAACATCCCAGAAGCTACTCAATGTTGTGTTTCATTGAAAAAAAAGAAGCAGAGAACTTGACTCACTGCTTCATAAATACAGCAAGCTAGAGTTGTATGCCAGGGAAATCATAAAAAATCTAGACTAGCTGAAGAGTGAATTATTCCCAGACATACAGACTGATGGCACTGGGACACGTGGCACCAACTCAAGTCAGTTTCTAGGGGTAGGGGGAAATAATATGGACAAATAATATAGACTGGCTGGACTTTAGGGAATTATTTCAATTGCATTCCTTGCACAAAACTTAAATCTGCAAAACATGTGTACAATAAGATTGTGTTTTAGTCCTGTGCCCCCTCCCCCCATAATTTCTTCACACCAAGCCTTTCTTTCTGAATTTTCTCAAGATTAATGAGCAACTCTGCAAGTGGCCACCACACACTCCTCATTTTCCAATTGCTGGGGAATACCCTGTCTCAATTGCTGTTGTTTAATTATAGTCTAGTAAAAAAATATTCCAGAGTTCTCCAAGAGAGAGGCCAATAGGTATATGGAAAACACATGAATATGCAATTTTAACAGCTGAAACTATATATATTTGGCAGACCTTACCTAATGGTTCAACCAAATCCCCTTGGCAAGCTTATGCCAATGTTATTTTTACTGTTTCACTGGTTTGTTATATATGTAAAAGAATAATATTTAATCCAAGATTCAAGGCAGCTGGTTCATTCATGACAGGCCCAAAAGGCTTAGCTTTAAAAAGGATAAAAATAAATTATTTTGTATGGAGTAGCCAAGAGCCCACTCAGAGGCAACTGTTTGTATTTGTCACCTTTAAAATCAAACAAATTGCCAATCAACAAGTTACCCACAACTGGAATTTGAAATGGTAAATTATATTTCTCTGATAGACACACTGGATTTCACAGCAAAATTATTTCTTTTTCTTTCCCTCACAGAACCAATCCAAAAGAGATAATGTGAGAAAAATACAGATTTATACTTTGAAAGATTTGGAAAATGTGATTTTGCAATTACAGCAATGGCAATTTGGTCTGTGTGTGCCTGTGCACCCGTGCAAGCACAACCTCATCTCTCCTACTGGACCTGCCTTTATCTGTATTTGCATCCAGCTGTCTTCCTCACAATAACCAAAACATCAGAGATTTGTTGAGGATGACACACGATTGACAAGGAGATTTTAGTCATTGCATCAAATTAGAAAATTCTCAATCCTGACTAAGATGCAGCTTGGAAATGAGCTGCCAGCAACACCCTCTGAAGCAGATGGTTCCCACCACTTGGAATGCTCCTTTCTGTGCACTCCAGTGACTCCTGAAATAACAGAGCTCTACAGCTTGGGGAGGGAGGATGAGTGGAAAGTCAGACAGCGCTGAGCTCCACTTAGCAGCCTCTTAGCGATGGTTTGGTCAATGCTTCTCTGCCCACTTGAGAGAAATCACTGGCAGGTCACCACTAATGACACGTCTCTATCCTAACTGGGGCTCTATTACAAACATCCATTGGATAGCTTTCAGCCAGTGTGACTCAGAGTTCTCAAAAAAGGGATATCAGAGCAGGACGTCATAAAGCACGGGCCACCAGCATATCTCAGAATAATTGAAGCAATAGATGGAGCAGAATCTGCTGTACAAATTGTCCAATAAAATAAATTACTTATAAGGTGTCTCAAAACATGCTGGAAAGTTAGGAATCATGAACAGTATCACATGGTGAATAAGGATCATAGTTTTAATAGTTTGAATGCTTGATGAAGGGCACAGTTTGCCAACAGCTGAGGAAGGTTATCAGTCACATGACATTTTTAAAATGAAATCTCCTGCCTTTCTAAAATGTGCTTTCTTTAGGCCACGAGTTACTGTGAACAGTGAAGGAATAGCTAAATGAAATGCTAAGGATTTTGCTCCATGGGATGTCAAATTAGATTATCCACCCTTTAAAGCTATAAATACATGAATTATTACACTTGTTTTACAAATGAGAAAACTGAGGCATAGACAATATCAAAGGGCTTTGTAAATGTGAACGACTCAATAACATTCTGCTATTGTTTATTATCCATATTCCTGTTTTTAAATGACAGAACGTAGGCACATAGAAATGAAATGACTATCTAAAGTCACACCAGTCTCCTCCTTTAACCTGATAAATGGGTAAGTAGGCATGCCATTTTGACATACTAATATATGTGTTAAGGTATTAATTTCCCATACGTCTTGAATATATGGATCATTGGGGAGCACTTTCTGTTGAAAACAGCAACAGTCCTATTTCTCTCACTTTAAACTTTTTTCTTATTGTGATACTTACATTAAATGGAAAAAGTCCTTGTTTTTCTCTAAGCTCGGCGAGAACAAAGACTAAAAGGCACATTGGTTTGTGTGGCAGAAAAGAGGGATTTGGTGCTGGAATTCACAATGGTCAGAGCCTAAGGGGATGGGATTCCATCCACACACACTGGCCTAGAGGATAGCAGTGGTAAATTCCTCTCAGTCCATTCAGGGTGGACTATTTTTGGTGAAAAATTAATCAGCGGTGTTTCAAGGTATTTAGGAGGGCAAAGAAGCAATGTCTTTCCTTTATGGCTACACTGCAGTGATCAGTGCCTCTGCAGGTGTGTAATTTAAAGAGGTGCTAGGAGAAAGATGAGCATAACCAGGAAGGATACAGGGTGTATACGAAGGTGACTGTAGAGGTTGCAGCTGAATGACTGCAGGGCTGCATAATCCTCTATCAGATAACACTTGAGTTTATTTGCCTTGATTTGAACTCTCTGCTTAGAGTCAGCACACAATGCTCAGAGGTTAACAGGGCGATGCCACACAGCACAAAATAACCTGCATGGAAAAGTTTCTCACAGAATCAGGCATGACAGTCCAGATCCTGGCCAATGTAGATCATTGCAACAGCAGTGTATTCACAGAAACTCTGTATTTCCACCATCCAGCCAGTGCTGTAACCCTGCAGCTCTCAGATCAATCCCAGCAGAACTAAGCTCACCTTCCACAACCCACTCACCATCCAGCCACTTGCTCAGTCTGACCCAGAAATAATTAAAAGTTTTCTTAATGATATTGACCTGTGTCAGCAAGCAAAGTCTCAATTCATCTATTTGCCTCCCGACCAGTGCTAATAGTCAGGAATATACCAAAAAGGAAAAGTGACTGACTTATCAATATTATTTTCCTTGTTCTTGATCTAGGTCATCAAGTAGATTAATATGTAGTTGCAAGCTGTTCATTCATTGTAGAGGAGCATGTACATAGCAGGAAATATCTCCCATGGCACTGATAAACTCTCAGAGGCTATAGGCCAAGGTGTTTATGCTCCAATGGAGACATTTGTGCCAAGTACCTGCTCCCAGTGATATAGTTATAAGCATTAAACTCGAAATGTAACTTTAAAAATCTATTACGGTCTATAGCTTTTATTATTTCCAAGACGGACAACTGTGTTGGTTATTATCAATATGTTGTGAAAGGAGCTCTGACGCCTGGGATTTGAGGTGGGGGGATGGGGAAAAGGCACGCAGGAACACTTAGACCAAATGTTAACAAACTGATAAAGCGTTGCAAAAATGTTTGAGGCAAATGTTTCCCTTTTCCAGCCCCACACCAGCTTTCAGCACACACCCGGCAGGAGCAGTGCGAGATAACCTTTAACTGATAACATCTACACACTTCCAGGATCCCTCTCTGTGACTAGGATGGCAATTTTTCCAGCCTCTCCATTTCTAGGATCTTCCTTCCATATTCCTCTCCTGATTCATCCATCTGTTGTCTATATGGATGTCCCACAGAATCACCCAACCATCGCTATGTCTGAATCCACTGTACCTGCTGACTTTTGACTGTCTTCCTCTTTGCTTTGTACAAAGATTTGCTTTGCCATCTCCTTCAAGAACAAATCTTCCTCATTTCTGTAAGTGAGGAGATTGGGTTCAGAGACACAAATTTCTCTCTTGGCTTGGAAGTTTTCCTCTTTGCTGCCAAATTCATCTCAGCGGACGGTTCCTGGCCTATGGCAGAGGGGTTAGAACTAGGTAATCTTTACAGGCTCCTGGAACACAAACAACTCTTTGATGCTGTGACTTTCTGCTGGGAGCATCTCTCAGGAGCTCAGATTCCTTCTTTCCTCCCTCAGGTTTTCCCTTCTGGCTCCTGACCTCATGTTTGGCCATAGCAGGTGAAGAGCCCTCTTGGTGTACGAGGGGAGCGAGGGCCACTTCTGGCTGGTGGCCCCTGTCATGACACTCATGTCCCCTTCAACATAATGACAGGGGAGGGGAAGGAGAAACGGCAAACTCATGGTTGCAAAAATCCCTCCAGAGCCAGCACACACAGAGAAATAAATGCACAGAATCACAAAGTAAAATCACCTTAAAAGTAGGACAAATATTTCCAGTACATTGCCACATCGGAAATCAGAACACTATTGAACTGAATTTGTGTTTTAATTGCTTTGGAGGACAAAGACACAAGATATGTCTTCCAATAATAAGTTACTTTTCTGACCACATGAAAACGTGGAATGTCAACAGCAGTGGGTGTTTCAGGCTGTTTACCAGCAAAATTGTTATTGCACCCAGTGTCATAGAGAATTACAGCTCTTTAAATGGGTGAACTCTTTGATGTCAATCCTGGAGCAGCAGTACCCACATAAGGCAACAGAGAACTTGGCCTTCAAAATTTTGGAGACCTAGCACAGAACCAAACCAAAAAAAGTTGTGATTTCTTGTTCTGAATGATTAGGTTTGTAGTTTTACAAGATGAGCTGCAGCCCACTTCCCCTATGAAAGAAAATAGGCAGTCTCAAAGCTGCATATTTGGATTAGAAAAACATTTACATACATGGCCCTGTTATTGTCCAATGCTATTAAAAAAGTAAATCTATGCTGTTAAACTCACTAACACAACTTCATTTGGAATGACGGCAAAAAATAGATCCAGTCAAGAAAATATTTGTGTTTTATACAGACCCAATCTGTGACGCTCTTGTGGCCATACAAATGTTTTCCTCTACTAACTGGCATAATAAAATTTTTATACCTTCTTACATTCAAACACTCTATAGTTCTAATATTTTGAATGAAATTAATAATTCCTTTCCTTCACCAGCTGATACAATAAGACTAAAATAAGCATTTTTGTAGGCTCAGTGAAAGAAACAAGTCAAACTTAAGAAAACCACCAAGGAAAACAATTCTACAGCAAAAATAAAACACCAAGTGTTAAAAAAAATTCATAGACATCAGCAAAATTGTTTTCCTACCTTGTTGTGACATTATGAAGGAAACAAAACTCAGAATGCAAGTTTTGATTAAAAAAATCTGTCAGTTCACATGTAATTTAATATGGAGTGACATATACTGCTAAAAGGTACATTTTAACATTAAAGACCAAAACTCCAATGATTAATATTACAGTGATGACAGAATGGGAGTGCCTTATTTTAATCCACTGTTTATCTCAATGGGGTAATTTATAGATCACTCGACATGTTTTAATAGCAGGCATAAAAAGGTACCCACTAATATCCACTTGCTTGCAAGAGCTGACATTTGGAGTTACATGCTCAGAAAATACCAGCAACTGCATTTGTTGGACATATATACAAATAGCCAGTCATCCCACACACAGTTTATAAAAAGTGATCTATTAATAACAAAACAGCTCTGGAGACATACGGCCTCTTAATATTCAGGTAGAGTATCAAGTGTTTAAGTTAAAATAAGGGCAGGAGCACAAAGAGTGGTCAAGGCATTGATTTGGCTGCCAAATATAGTTTTTACCATCATAAATCTCTGGCTGACAACTGCACAAAGGCTGCTTTACCTAAACCCTGCCAAGGAAGGGTGTTTGCTGCCGGATTGCCTGATAGTCACTATGACAACTGATGCCACAATTAGACAAGTACAATCCCACTTTCAAACAGGCACACAAGTCATTAATTCAGCAGGACTTTTGTTGACAATATGTTATGAGGGAAATATTTAATGCAATTCCGAGGCTGATATATTCTCCTGTTATCTGTAGTAAAATAAATTGCAAGAACTGATGAAAACAACCATTTAATTAGTCTAAAGTGAGCCGAGGAAGCTATCCTGAACATTTTGGTTTAATGAACTCACAGGTGCACAGAGCTCCTTAGAGTTGCAGTAGATGATTTGAAGAACATGCTAAGAAAGATGTCACATTTGAGGGGACAGCAGAAGAGAAAGAAAATAAAATGCTTTGAAAAGAGAGCAAACAAATTGCCTTCCCAAGTCTCCTGTTCTATGAAGATATCCATGAGCATCTTTACCCCCATGTGAGGGAAAAATCTCTCAAGGGCTCAACAAGCTGATCCAGGCAGCTGCAGAGGAATAAGACTCTGATCACCACTACAGTGACATTTTCCCCACCTAGGAGAAGTGAACTGACTTGTTTGCAAAACTATTTCCCACTTGATCTGTTCTTTGAGGCCACTGGGAAGGTCATGAGGAAAGCAAAAGAGTTATAGGGAGAGGAAAATGCAGGATGGAAAGAGTCTCATACAACTGTGAGTGCTGAGCTTAAAGAAGGGCCTTGAGGGAGTCAGGGGACAAAGATCAGTAAGACATTGGCTCACATATTCACAGCAGTGATGGTGGAGCTCTGAGACCCTCTGCTACTGAAACTCCATGAGATGTCCTTTGCATAACCCAAATACTGCTGTAAAGCTATTGCTCTGGGGCGGGTGACATCAAGGCAAGAAGCATTTGATATTTTCGGGCTCAGATGGCAGGAGGAGGGTGAATTGACTTTGACTTGGGCAGGAACATGGTCTTGGGATCTCCTAAGGTCATACCAGTGAACAAAAAAAAGCTGTGTGTGGATGCTGATGCTGCATTTCAGTTGAAGGAGAAGAGATGTTTGGTTGCTGGAGCTGCTGAAGTCTCCAGGTGGTTTAGAACCTGAGCCAAATCCAATCCATTTCAACCCCACAGCATCCAAATTTGTGAGGCCTCTGCATGAGTCCTCCCTGCCCAAGTCCCAGAGTGTTCAAAGCCATATTCTGCACTGCTGGTGGGACTGGTCATGGGGCAGAGTGAAGTGAGGGAATGTTAATGTAGGCAGTGTGAAGCACTGCACCTTTCCAGGAGCAGATCTGGGCAGGGGCCCAGGCGAGACATCCTTGCATCTCATTTCAGCCACAAGAGCAGAACAAGGAGGCAGTGAGAGGCCGGGCTGTCTTCCCATCCCTGCTCTAAGTGGGCACTTTCCAACCACTCCTCACCTGAATGACCTCAGGCAGCATGGCCAGGAGGTGGACAATGAGGCCATTTTACACAGAGCATCAATGCCCTCATTTCTGAAGTTGCTGAAAGGAAAAGCAGCTCTTGGGCTGTTGGCTCAGGGAAGCTCTTCCTCTAGACATTTCCTGTTTTTGGCAGGTGTAGAGCTAATTTTCTTCCCAGTAGCTGGTACAGTGCTGTGTTTTGGCATTAGGATGAGAACTGGTAACACACTGATGGTTTGGTTGTTGCTGAGTAGGGCTGATGGAGTCAGGGACTTCTCAGCTTCCCATGCTGCCCTGTTAGGGAGGAGGCTGAGGGCTACAAGGAGCTGGGAGGGGACACAGCTGGGACAGCTGACCCCGACTGCCATAGGGATATTCCAGACCATATGACATTATTAAACTGCTCTTTTAAATGTTTTTTTTTTTTCTCAGCCAAGAAGTTTGACTTTTTTTCCAATTCTCTTCCCCATCCCACTGGAGGGGAGCTGTGCAGTGTTGCTGCTGGGTTAAACCACAAAAGGCATCAATTAATCATTTCCCTAAGAAATGCTACTGCTCACTCTCTACCAACAGTAGCACAGGCAAAGTTGTGCAAAACTGTGCTGCTCTCCACTACAGTCAGAAGTGGATAAATAGGCAGATGAGTTCTCAGCATTTTGGTGTCCTTGAACCTTAAAACTCAAGACAAGGACCCAGTCACACAAAGAAACCTGATCTGATCACTGTAGAAAATGATGGTACAGATAATCTTTCTTTTCTTCATCCAGCCCCAGTCCTCTCTGCTGCCTTCCATATCCCTACACAGGAACCACTGCTCCTCTCCAGCTTTAGTTATCTGTTGCCTCTAGTAGACCAGCTTCTCAATAAACAGGGTAATCCCTGTTTGTAGCCACTCTGAAAGATGGGCGCAAGAGCCCCAGGAAAGCCCTATTGTGCTGCTTAATTGGAAATTATGAATAGCTTTAGAAAAAAAAAATTACAAAAATAAAGCAGTAATTTGGTGTGTGATTCCCTTATACCAAAACAGGCTATCTAGATGCTTGCAGCTGCTTCTGTGATTCACAAGATAGAGCAGGACTACTGCGTGCATGATGAAGAAAATCAGATAGAAATCACACTATGATAAACAACATTAGTCATGCTACTTTCCTCCTCACATTCTGATGCTTTTAAAAATCAGGCAAATGTATATCACTCCAATTTCACACACAAACTGGTACAGAGAAGTTAAATTATTTACTCAAGATCAAAATGTAAGAGGGCAGGCCTGCTTCTCATGTGTAAGGAATATGCCTGGAGTTGGACCTTGCAGGTCCCTTAGCTCAGGATATTCTAGGACTCAACAATTCTCTGTCTCTCCAAGTTATGGATTAGACCAGAATTATTGATCCTGTTTGGTAACAATGATCTGGTATTTACAGGAGAACATGAGTGACGTGTTTTCTAAAAATCAATGATTGTATGAAAACTTCAACTTCCTTTCTATACAAAGCTCCCCACGTGCCTCTCACCTTTAGGGAGATTTAGTAAGAGCTAAGTCCATCTTCATTACAATTAATAAGGTTTCTGCCTACTTAGAACCAGCCACAACTATTTTCTCCCTTTGCCTCCCCTAATTGCTCCTCTTGCTGAAGACTACAAATAATTCAGCAGCTATTGGTAGAGGAAACACACAAAGCTAAAACTGTTGCACTAAAATAAATTTCCATGTTCTTATGCCTTGTGGCACTAATGGATGCTTGCCTGCAGGGTTTGTTTTGTCAGTTTTAATTTTAATTAGGAATTAACTCTGCAATGTGTCTAGTTTCTTCACCCCATTTTTTCCCCCCACTGGATTACATTTCAGTTGCATCATGCCTCCTTCCTAGGGCTTCTGGAAGGGCTCTGCACAATTAATGATAAAGATTCCAGTTTTCCACTCCGGCTCTTTCTCATGTTTGATTACATCATCCTCTTCTAGATAAGTGTGTTTGTTAACATAATGATATTACTGTTCAATTTTCACAAAGCAATTAAAGACGTGTTTAATTTGAAGAATCTCAGTTGTTTTATTGTCTGCAATTAGGTATATTAACTTCAGTGGGAGTAGTAAATACTAATAAAAGTGCTTTGCTGAGCTAAAGTCTTTCAGAAGGGTATACAGACAACACAACTGCATACTTTTATGTAACAAATTCAGCATGATTTTGATGTATATAGGTTATTAGAGTAACTTCTTGCAACACAGAAAAGATCCTACATTATAGAAACAGACAGAATTTTCACTCCCCACCAACCTGGCTACAGAAAACACATGCTTATTTTGAATGAAAACTTCTTTTGTTTTGCCTGGCAAACATTAAAAAATAAAATAAATTTACTGCTATTGAATTGATAAGGGTCCCCCCCCAATACACTGTTACGTAGCAATATCCACATTTTCCTTTCCATGGGATTAGTTTACTGCTTTTCCAAATGAATGCGTGATGGCATTGTTAGAGCCAAGTTCTTATGTAAGAGTTATTAGATATTTAAACACCGATGTTCGAGTGTCCATTGTACACTCAAAATAGATGACTGTCAGGTCTTGTAAACTCCAGAGCAGAGCTGAAACATTTATCTGATCTGAAAGGCGTTTATTGAAATTGTATTTTGTGCCTTTCAAGTGGCACTGCTGTTATATAAGGGGAAAGCTGGAACTAACACTGCAAAATCCTAATGGTCCTTGCCTGCCTCACACAAGTCCAGTGGACCAGATCCAGAATTCATGGGAAGAGACAGGTGCCTGTCAATGCCAGCATCAGTGGCACTGGGCAGGAAGGAGGGTAAATGACAGTGATACAGGGATTTCAAATGGATTAGTGGACCCAGACATAGCTTGATGACGGAAGGAGTGATAGGAGTGACAAGGAAGTTCTCCCTGCTCCCTTGGGTGATATCTCTGGTGCTTTAGGGTTGCAATATGATGATTTTGCTGGCAGAGGGTGGATTTCTAGAGGAATATTATTAAGTTTTCTTTCTCAATCCTGGTTGTTCAGTGGCTGTTTTTGTCATTAAAGACCAAAGAGCTGAGCAGTGGCAGGATCTCACACAGAGTCCCTCTGTCCCAGGCGACCTCTTGGTCAACATCACTGCTTAATTCTGCAAGATCAGTACTTTTAACATTTGGATACTTGAGATTTCCTCAAGGCACTACAGCACTGCATATTCCAGTATTTACTGAAGGAATATATCAGTGTTTCTCTACAGCCATCCAACACGCAGAGCTATTAAAAAATAATGTTCATGCTGCTTTTATTTTGGTCTATGAATAAATATACTCTGCAACTTCCTTCCAAAACAAATGTCTTCTCTCACAAGGCCTGCCATCTTATGTTGCATTTCTGCACATTAAAAGTTAAAAAATTATTTATCCTGAATTGTTAAAATTTTCATTAATGGCAATTTATGTCACTCAAAGAAGCCTCCTTGGGAAGAACATGGCATACTTGTACAGACCTATTATGAGAGTTGTCAGAAACATTTGTCCTTATGAAATATAAATAGACAGTATGTTAGATGATTTAGTGAGGGATCTCTTATTTATTTAAAAACAAACATGTTTTTTTCATTTCTCCTTTCAGGAAACCAGGTCATGTAGATTAGACAAGAAGGTTCTCAGGCTAATGATAACACATCTGTAAATATTTTCTCAAAAAGCTTATCCATCTCTCCACACACCCCAGGCTTGGACCTGCCCTGGGGCAGAAGGATCACCTGAGTCCTTCTCCCCTTCTCCATGAGGACACAGCAGGGCTCAGTGAGGCCCCACTGTGTCACCTCCTTGCCTGGAGATTTGATTTCCAAAGCACCCTCCTGGGAACACTTTCACCCAGAGTACAATTTCCCCAATACTCGCAGCTCTGGCTGCCTCCAAACATCATGTGAATTTACCCCTGGAAAAAAAAATGGGTTGTGCTGCCTTTGAATTAGACCTGGGTGGGTAAACAAGGATCATTTCTTTGTTCTTGCTGATAACAGCTTAGCAAAGCTCTGTGCAGAGCTCCACAGTGATGCTAAACTTAATTTTCCACAACTGCTGAGGTTCATAACCAGAATCCATTTCAGGTGGACATAAAAATCCAGCCCAATATTTACTTGCCACTGGATACAAATGTTACCTAGTGAAGTCTGCACTAGTGTCAGAGAGGTGGATAAATCCTTCAACTTTGTTAAATGTGGAATAAAGGAGAGAATAACTTGAATTAAATTCCTGTGCCCACTTGAAATGATGTCTGGCTGTGCCTCTGTACCTGTGCCTGATTTTTGCATGAAAATATTCTCTTTGTCCCTATCTGGTGTTCTCCTTCAAAAAGGAATTGAGTTTAAAAAGAAGGCAATAATGTAAGATTTTTAAGCAAACAGTTCAATATTTCCTTTAAAATGTTCTCTGTATTCAAGAGCACTTTGATTTCTATCTTTTTTTTTCCCTCCAGGCTTTGAAACTGTACCTCTTTTAAAAAAAGACCATCCCTGATTTTAGTCTTTTGTTCCTTTATGAGCTTTGTCCCCGACTTTTAAATGTGGAGAGAGTTGAGAGGCATGTTGTGAGAGGAGAGAAAATAAAAAAAGTAGAAAAAAAAAACTTGCAAACTGTGTTAAATACACCTTTTGTTCATTACGTTTAATATAACATTCACTATGAAGATTGATATTGAATTATACATTAATTTTAATGCTAAATAACTTTTCTATTTAAAAACCCCTTAGTTTTCTTATAATGTACAGTAATTAAAAAGTGAACCAAAAGAGGCAGCAATAAATCAGGGTGCACAATGCAGTAAAAATATTATAATTAATATTTAACATACGTTTTGATTACTTTTAGAATAAGTACAAGAAATATCAATTAGAATATATATTCAAACTTTGCTGCCTTTTCCCCATTATACTCTGGAAAGGGGCTATTTTTAATTCTGGATATTGCATACAAAATAATACATAGTCCCTAATTAAATATAAGGCTGCAATTCAATCGAGAGTTTCTGCTGATGTCATAAATAATAAGAGCACAGCTCGAGGTATCAATGAATGGCAGCCAAAGCCCGAGATTGAATTACAACTTCAGCATTCATTCTGTGGATCTGTATTGTTATTTGCAATAGATGGAAAATGATTATTATTATTTTTTAAATACAGACAAAAAGAAGGAAATTTGAATTCAAAATCGGTGACTCGGTGGTGGAAGATTAGAAGTCTTGTGATTGGAGAACACAGTTTATTGGAAATTGAAATGTACAAGTGTGCCAGGCAGCAAATCTGTAGCTGAGGCTAAATTCTGCCCTTTGTTTGTTGAGTTTTTGAAACCTACGGATAGTTCATGCCTAAAAAATCAAGTTCTGGTGTTATTCTCAGAAGTTTTGCCTCTGCCTACCTAATCTGTGTCCAGCAACCACCACTGGAGCTGCCCAGCTCTCACCTGGCCTGGGGGTCCCAGCAGGGAGCAGAAATCCTGGAGGCAGAAGATGCTGCCAGGGTGAAAATCAGTGACACCAAGTCACCCCAACTCTCTTTGTGGAAGGAGCCTTCCACCCCTGCAGTCTTTTACCCCCAGGAGGTTTTCTGCATAAACCCCAATTATTTATCATTTCCATTCAGAATGAATAAGGGCTGTACGCTCATGTGGACATTTTCCCCAAATAAATGACCCCTTAATAACCAGAAAGATTTTTATTTATGTAACATATTGGATTTCAGTTATGTTATGACAGCAGAAAGAAGGTAGTTAATCAATATGAAGGCTTGCTTTCAACAGATTGCACAGTACTCAGCATGACAAGATCCCCTTCTGCTACACCACAGGCCACTCGTTTGTGTTTTAGGGCCATTTTTCCATGCTTAGCACATCCATCTAGCCACGAGGATGTACACCTCTCCATCTGACTCTGGCATGCAAAAAGTCAACAGTTTAGAGGCGCTAAAATGCCACGAGTCCTGAGCGAGGTGTGAGACACAGCTGTGATGCCACACAGCCTAAGCCATGTTGGTGGCTTTGGAGGTGCTTGTCACCTCGTTTCTGCCTAAACTCAAGGCATCACAAAGTCCCCTCTCATTGCTCCCTCCCCTCTCCTGCCTCGATTTCTGCAGATGGTGGGGGCCAGTATTTCCCCCAGCCTAGGGAAAAATAATAATGGTTTTGGCACAGAATCTGGTCTGTTTGCCCTGTCATATGGCCACATGAAGGGGTGCAACGTGCCCCCCTTTTTTCCCTGGGCAAGTGTGTGCTAAGGGCTGGATCCCAACTTTTCAAGAAAAAAAATTTGATGGCTTATAGTTGGAAACACTGTGACTCCCTATGCCTCACATGCTACCTTCTGACACAGGCTGGCTATGCCAGAACCCACAGATTTATCTTTATAAAATCAGTATATTGCTGTCTAAGAACACATATTTTGTCCCATTTAGGCTAAGAAGAACAAAGAGCCAAGAGACCCTGCAAACACACAATGAAGCCCATTGGAATACTATTTCTCTTCGTATGGTAGTTTTTATTCAATATTTAAATATCCTTTTGTTCTCGAAGACATAAATTTTATTGCCTTTTCCCTAAAAAGAGCCATTTCCTAAAGAGTCTTAAACTATACAATAACAATTGTCATGATAGCCTGTTTATGCCTTCCAGGTGATTTTTTGAAGGGCAGAAAATATATGTTTCTTTCAGACATTTGCTGTTAACTCCACACAACCTGTAGAAATTTTGATGGCTACCTTCATAACATCTGAATAAGAGTTTAATTGTGTCTGTAACTGACCATACAGACACAGGTCCGTGGTTTTCAAAAAGGCTTTGCCTGTGCTATGAAGAAATCTTGAGAAATCTTGTGAAAGCAGACAAGGGAACAGTGAAAGCAAGGTGCAAAATATACTGAGATGGTCCTTCCTAACACACAAATACATCTCAATGCTTTTCATAAAGACCAACACGAGCAACATCATTTACTGCCAAAATAAACCTGCCATAGACACAGATCCTTTGATAGTGTTGATAAACAACTCAATTTGTATTTCAATTTGTAAAGTATATGCTTACATTGGTAAGGGGAGATGTTAGTCCCAGGGTGATATTTAGAAAACACAAACAGCTGCCTCTGTCCCCAGATGCACATAACAAAGTAATAACAATCTTCCTCCATGATAAGCTGCTATAGGTGTCTTAGTTACCTCTCTCCTATATCTCACTTGATACTGAATTTATCAGGATTTAGTTTTTCCTTTTTCAGCTTTTTGGTTTTGGAAATTATTTCGTTAGGGCTGAGAAGATTAAGTTCTAGCATCTGTTGCGTGACTCTTGAATTTAGACTTTTCTAGGTTCTTTCAGCATTGAAAGGGAAATCTTTAACAGACTCACCTCTTGCCATCTCCTCCATCCATCAGTGACTCCCTGACATATCCAAGAAGCAGTGCCTAGAGGCAGAGGCCAAGTTCCATCTCTGCCAGCTACAACTCAAATTTAGCCCTACCTGCACTCAGCGCCGACCTGCACATGTGGGGTTGTGTCTTCAGCCACTGCTGCTGAATTTGGTCCAGCCAGGGCCTCATCTGCAAAACACATCAGTAGCAAAGAGGTGTTAGATGATAGATTCTGTGGCTATTTCATCTCCAGATGGAAGCAGCTCTTCAAATAAAATGCCAACAGAAAAATCAAACTGAATAACCCAGTGGTTTGCTGCCCCCTAAATAATTGGTGCTGCTTTGGGATGAAAGACCATTTGTGTTTGGAGGAGGAAGGGCTTGGAGAAAGCAGCATTTTATTTCTCTCTCTCCAAGATGGGCATGGAATAGAAAGAGAGAAGGTAAAGGAGGGGAGCTGGTGTGTCTGACTGGGTGTCAAGGACAGGAGGCTTATTCTGAGGGCAGAGAGAAACAAACACTAACCCAGTGGTGCAAATTCGTGGAAGGCTTTGGAAATCTAGAGGAAAAACAGCCTGTCAGGTCCGGGCTGAGCTCCTGGGATTATGATGAGTTTCTCTCTTACTATTGATTGTTGTCACCAAAATACATCTGCTGCTTTATGCAACTGAGGCTTCCTATGAAATGCATACATAGGCTCAATGATTCTTATAATTACAGGCTGAAAAGAACTTTGCATATTCATGGGTATCACACCATTTGTCACAGCTGTAGACCTCCAGTAAGCAATGCCTGTGATTAGGGTTTTGTTCTTCCCAAGTATATATTTTTCCATGAACCCTTATTGGTTCTGAAAAGTTATGATCTTAACTCTCCACTCCTGTCAAACACAATTTTATTCCTTTTTACTGCCAGCAATATGAATGAATTCCTGCTTCTACAGCCAACATCAGGACTAGCCGGAACTGGAATTTGCATTGATGAGGCAGTATTTTATTTGACTAATGTAATAACCTACAAAAATCTATAGTTGGAGTGACAACAATTTTATTATCCCAAGTAAAGAGCTGCCCATTCATTTTCTCCTCTGTGATTTAAGACCACTAACCTCTAGACCGCCCTGCTCATAAACAAACAGGTCTTGTGGACCTTCTTAGGTTCACAAAAGAGGTCAAATGAAATAATAAAGACCTGGTATGCTACAGGATGTACTAACCATTAAGCAGCAGATTAAAGATTGAGGGTTTTTGAAAGCTAGACAGCCATGTATGAAATCTAACCCACCCCATGGACATTTCAACATAAAATGGTAGTAGAAGTGAGAAAAGTAGACTTTTTTCCTTCTGAAGCTATATTTTTCTAACACAGAAGACAGAGAAGTGTAATCAGTCATGGTCAAAACCCTGCCAGTGAGTATTACTTATTTAGCCTCATATTCCAGGTGACTCACAACTTGTCTACCTGCCAACATCTGAAAATAATAAGTTATAGTAAAGTTATTAACTAAAACTATGTGAACTTTGAAGTAGCTAAACCTAAATTAAATATAAACACACAAAACAGCCTGGGGCTAATTAATCTAATTTGGTCTCAGCCACCTCACTCCATTTTTGTTTGTTTGCAGTTGTTTTCCCCCTCTCTCCTCCTATGTGGTCTGCAGAGAGGGATGATCTCCAGGCTGGTCAGGGGCAGAGATCGTATCTTTCCGCTCCTCCGATCAGAAGAGCGCGGTCGCTTTTCCAAGAAACCTCTCTTTACAAAGAGCTGGTTTGCAACCAGCTCATCCCTCTGGATGTGCTGGGAAGGAGGGGAGCTGTGCCGAGGCAGATGTGTGCCAGCTGAGAGCCCAGCTCCGGGAAGCCTTGTACCCACGCACCATGTGTGGCTGGAAGGGGAAGCCCGTCCTCCTCCTCCTCCTCCTCCTCCTCGCTGTCAGGTATAAACTGCACGCTGGAGGCTTTGATGACAACATGGTGCTCCCTCCAGGAGCTTCCTCAGAAAGCTGAGCCTGAAAGCAGCACCAAGGGAACCACCTCTTGCTCATTTTGGTTTACTTTTTTTTGAAGATACAGAGCTCTTTTACCACTGATGAGGCTATTCTGCCATCCTAGGCAGGCGGACAATGTGCCTGAAGATTACGCAACGCTCAGTGTTTAGAGAGGTTATGTGGGCCTGGCTGTTTTTAGTATTTTAGAGGTTTTAAACTGAAAAAGGGGAGGGGGGAAAAGAAAACATGCTAAAAATAAGCTCTTGATTAGGTGTGGGAAAAGTGAAGATTCGAGGAAATCTCAGGGCTGCAGCCCCAGCACGAGGTAACAATAGACTCGAAACGCAAAAAAGTGTCAGTGCAGTTCGCTTGTAAAAAGAGGAAAATGCACAATAGCACAACAGTGAGTTCACCTATTATATAATTGGAGGTTGTGTGTACATGTGCAGACAAGACGACAGAATAAAAAGCCTCCTCTAGGAAATCCAAAACTTGGCAGCTTTGGCCAGGTAGAGTATGAGGCGGGTAGTGTCTAACAACAAAAAGAAACAGTCTGTAACTAAGGTTTGAATCAAGCTACAGCTCCCCTTGCTAAACAGCAGCCAGATTTACTGCTGCAAAACCCATAAAAACAAAGGGAGAATAAGTCTGGCACGAGAAATAAGGCACAGAGAGAAAAAGGCAGAGAAGGAGACACGGCATTAAATACACCAAGGCTGAGTTGTGCATCTGATTTCATACAAGGATAATTTGGAGGGCTATGCATAAAGAGAGGATTTCATTCATATGGAGTTTCTACATGGTCTGAAGTGCCTTTCCCAAGGGGCCAAGGGAAACCCAACCTGCCTGACAGGATGGAGGTGGAGCAGCTGCTGTGCCCTCAGCCCCACCAATGCTTTGCTTTTGCATCTGGGATGGATTCCCAAAGCTCTCCTCTTTCCCACCCCAGAGTGTCCACCCCACCTCAGGGAGTTAGTGGGATCTCTAGGCTTCACAGATTTTGTTAACAATACAGCAATCCTTGATATGGGCTTGTTTACAGGGATTTTCCTGTCCCTTAGAGCCTAACTATGTCCAGCACTCTGGCTAAGGCACATGAATTTACACAGCAAGAAACAGTGATTCTGGTGCTCTTGTTGTAACAGGATGAAATGCTTCAATCAAAGTATGCCATACTTGATATTTTCCAGGGGAGATGTCTCTACAAAGATATTATTGACCTTTTGGTAGAAAGGATCTCTGCAATCTTCTCTTACAATCAATCACCTGTCAGGTAATTTCTACCCCAAAAGTGTCACAGATCTTTTCACACTTTCCCATATTAAAAGAGCCAGAAATACTTTCCTTAACATGAATTTAGTATATTAATAATCCTCTCCTTGTTACCTCTTACTCCTACTGCTACTGCTCCCAGAGTTCTCATGCTCATTTCCAACTCAATTGCCACGATCCACATATATGCATTTTGACCATAATAAAACTACAATCACACCCATCAATTAACTTGTTTCCTTTTCCATATCCACCAAATCAGTCACAGTCCTCCAAATGTTTCACCTTTCTAGATTCCTTACATTTAACAAAAGAAAAACATACTAACATGCACTAATAGTAATAAAAAATTCTTCAGTGTTACCTTTTGTTTGGCACATTTCCTACTGTTCTCTGATCCGCAGGAGTTCCCAAGTCATCCAATAACTGGATTTGTGTCACTGGGATTTCCATCCTGATTCTGCAACAAAGTTATTGGGGAACTGCTCTCTACCCCATCACCTTGCTGCACATACAGGCTATGTTTTGAGATGTTACAAGATCATTTTGATGTTCCTTTTGATCAAATAGAGTATTAAACCTCAGATTATTAATGTATAGAGACAAATGTATCTCTCTTTCTTATTGAGATCAAGATTAAAAGGTACTTGAAAGCTAATAACTTATTTCCATTTTAAAACTTATAATACAGTAAATACCTTACAAATGATGATGTATGTGCTCATAATTGACTCATTAGGTATTTGCCCAAACAACAGACATAGTGTCATTAGCAAGGAGCTTGAAGTATTTCATGTTTTGTGGAATGTGGGCTGAATTTCAGCAGATAAATGATTCCAAAACTTTCTTCCTTTCACCCTGTTTGTGACTCAAATTCTTGATGCACCTGTGGACTTACAGGATGAGGATTTGGGGGTTTTTGCTGTTTGTTTTTTCACCAAACTAGATGACATAGATAGAGCGAAGCACACTGAACAAATTCCAGAATGGCTGTTCCTACCTAGCTTTCTTTTCTTTAAACCCCCCAACTGCATAGGAAAGTCAGAGCATTATTTTGGGACTTTTATTCTAGCAGAAGGCTTTGTAGCCACCAGTGCTCAGACAGACCCCTGGGAGCATACAGGGAAGGTTGCAAAGAAGACAGATTCAAAACAATGTGACAAACAAGCTCAGACCAAATCCCAGGCAGGATTTTTTTCCTGTGAAATTTTTTCACCACCACTGTGAAATCAGCCACCTCTGAAGTTTGACCACACTTAAAAGCATAGACCCAAAGATGGTGATTTAGACCAATTCTGTAATGTTTACCTTTTCAGGCCAGCTCCTACATATATGTAAGTATTTAGCTGGTGTGAGCAGTCCCACCAAGGACTATTTGCATGCATCTAGCTAAGCACAGGTAGCATTGTTTGCAGAATAAGAATATAATTCTTTGTGACCCTAAAATGCATGAATGCATCAAAGGACATCAACAGAGCCCAGGCCAGCAGACAGGCCCCTAACTTATTTAACCTTTATAAATATGAATAGCAATGTATTCTCATTTCTAATTGCCTAAATACATTTGTAAATCTATCCATTAATACCTGAGGCTTAAGCTTTGGGGGCATATTCTCAAGAACAACTTCCTTTAGATCTCTCTGCAAAGATACCACTGTTTTCAGGAGACTTTATTAAGTCCTAGCAGGTGCAGAATATAAATCCATACCAGTGAGAGGTACAAGTCTGTTCATTCCTATTCATGAACTGTGTATTATTTATACAATGTTTGTGGGCTCAGCAAAGCAGAGGATATTTTTTAAATAAATGTTTATGTTCAAATTACTTTTCTAGTCTTATCTAATCTACCTTCAACATCTTAAGCACTGTAGGTGATTTTAAAAGTTTGCAAAATATCTCTCATCTGCTTTTACACATTGGGTTTGGCAAAAAACAGACGTCTGAATATTTAGCAATTCTGACACACAAAAAATTATCACGATGCCATCAAGTATCTTAAATCTTTTGCAAAGGAGTGTTAGAAATTTATCAGAGGATTTTCCTCTCCCTCTCTTCCCACTCAACCCTTGACTCATTCAGCTCTTTAGTGATTTAACAGCCTTGTCCACTCCTGCACTGCAGGTAAATGTTGGGCTCTTCATTTTCCATATGGAGGGAAGGGCATGACAGACTAAGGCCTTGTCCTTGGAAATGCTCACTCAAAGTCCCCAGAGACTGCTGAGGGGTAAAGTCCTTAATATCTGCAAAGATCTATGCCTGCTTAGCCTCCTCATGACCACAGGGAAGTGGCATTGCACTCTGGGGTTTGATTTCTCAACTGCACCCTCACCACCGGAGCATCCTCTCTTTCCTAAATCGAGTTAAGAGTCACTCTCCTACAAAGAAAATCCCTTTCTAATCCTTTACTGGTTTGTGTTGGTAGCAGCAAAATCTTCTGTCCCGTCCCGAAACTCATGTTGAAAACTTCAGCAACATAACACAGGATAATTTTATTAAGTTTTATCCAAGTTCATGTTTTTTTCTTTAATCCTGTTAAATTTCTGGCCACCCTAATCCCTGCTAGTGGCATTCAGCTCTCCAGGCCAGTGACACATTGGTCATACGTGGACACTCAGAGCACTTTGGCAAAGCCTAAGGAGAAACTTTCTGCCAGCAGACAGGAAATGTGCTCCAAAACTGAGCTGCTACCAGTGGAGTTTACTAAGGGCTGTGTGGTGAAATGAAATGTCACTGTCATGCTACAGCCACACTTTGGCTGTCACTGAGATCACAGAATATTTCCTGGTGACACAATGGCCAAGGTTTGGTCTGCATGACCATTGCATGGCTGTGACATCAAGCACATGGGTGTGAAACCCACACCAACAACCAGGCACTGTTAGTCCTGATTCCTTTAAACTAAATATCTACAGTTTTTTATCCATTCATGTCTGAAGAGAATGACCCAGTTACAAAATCAAGTGTGGGTTGGGAAAAGGAGTAGGTGGAAGGGGAAGAGCTTGATCCTGTTTGTAAGGGAGGCTACAAGTATTTGGGTGTCAATTCATATGAGAAGTTTCACTTGACTTTATCTGATATGGTCAAAATACTCAACCCTACCAGTTGGGGGTTATCACAGGAATGCACACTCAACCTTAGCTTCAACAGCCACAACTGCAGCAATATAATGCACCCTCACTGGACCCACTCAAGCTGCATTTTGATGATTTGGCTTACTGTTAACATGCAATCCCTGGCAACTCCCAAGCATCAGGGCTCTCCTGATCATTAAAATGTCCTGCCTGAACATGGCTCAGACTTGCTCATCTCATGAGCACTGTCTTTAGGGCTACTTGGAAAAAAAAAAAAAGGCCCTTTTTATTTAAAGTAACTATATACAGGAAAATTAATGTATAGCTTATAAACAGCTACAGTGATTGTAGTGTTCTTATACTGACTGACTGCACATGTGAAAATCACCCTCCTTGCAGGAAGACTCTGCTGCACCTTCCAAGACCCCAAACCCTGCACTGGCTCTTCCCACTGCTGAGCAAAGGGTTTGATGGCTAGATACTCGCTGTATGTTGGGAGGGGGATGTGGAAGGAGTGAAACAGCCCTCTATGGTCTTTGGAAGCTGGCCAGGGGTGAGGCCATTGGATCTATATTTAGGAGGGGTTTCACTTAATAGGGCTTGCAGCTGTGCATAGGTTGGGGTGTGAATTCCATCTCTCCCGACATACAAAACCAAAGCTTTATTAAAGAAGCAGTGACTTCGAGCTGTTCTGAAGTACCCTATCATTTTCACTACCCTGTTCATCTGTTAAGGCATTTATATGACACATATAGGAAATAAAAGCCATCAATAAACCCTGTGTTTTGAGTATACAGATGCAATGACCAATAATGGGGTTAATAACCAGGAACAATGTGAACAGAACCAATACTTTGTACCAATATAGTTTCTCACAAATTAATGTTCAAAAGTATAAATTCCCTAACCACTAGTGTCAGGGCTGGAAATATTATTGCCTCTGTTTTATACATAGGAAAACTTGGAGCACAGAAAAGCTTTGTGAATACCCAGAGCCACTCACAGCCATACCATATCCTTTCTTTGAGATCACTGTGCATAAAGTGCAATGCCAGGACAATATTTTGGTGCTTTGTATTTGAGCATGGCTCAATTCACTGGGACCCCGAGCACAATCTGATGCTCTCCAAATCTTCCACTAAGCAACCCATACAGGAACAGTTCAACACCATGACTTTCAGCTACTCTGGTCCTGCCAAAACTCAGTGCAGGGGTAAAATCAATCAGTTTCCTAAGCTTTCACTAAATGATAACTCAGGAGAAGAGGAGTTGCCCAAATGCAAAGTCTTTATTTTATAGTATACATACTGAAAGTATTTTTTAAAATAATTCTATGATTCTATAGATTTTATGTTTAAAGAAGGCTTCAAAAATGCATTTTTTCCTTTTCTCCATCAGTTGTTTTTAACTCTGTATTTGTGCGAGCCCACAGTTAAAAGTAAGAACTTGCGCTTCAATTTTAATTGAGATTTTTCTCTCAATTTATACATATGGGCCCAGTCTTGCAAAACATTTCTGTGTAACAATTCTCAGACATGACCTTTTCTGCCGAGCCACAGAAACACAGCCATGCGTTGTGGTGCTCAGCACCCTGTGTCCTGTTCCTTCAGCATCCTTTTTCTTGGTCTGGATGAACGTGCTTGTTTATGACACTGCCACCGAGAACATTGCTCTAACACAAAACTTAATCACTCCTCTCTTTGTGCCTGTCTTCTGGCTGCCCCTTCTCTTCCAAACGAAAAATAAGCTCTTTGTACTCACTAAAGCCCATTACAGCTTCAGCTTCTCTTTCCCATTGTCTCTGGTTTGCCATTAAAATGTGCTAAGTGCTCTTAGTTACACCGTGACGCAGCCTCCTTTGCTCTAGTTAAATTTTCCAACATGCACATTTCTGCTTTTCCCCAGTCTATCCCCACAGGGAGAGAAGCTCCTCATAAATACCTAAAGAGCAACCTCCCTCCAGTCACTTATTTGTTATTCCTCCTCACCAGCTCGGCAGGGACAACAGGTCCAAATGAAATCTTTTTTCTCCTCCTGTGTTTGTGGTCTAATAATGGCCGTATGTTTGACCATGACTCATTGGATACCTATGTATTCTCCCTGGCAACGAGCAGAATTGCTCCGTTTTTGAGCCCAGACTAGATTGGGTTTACCAAGGACAACATAGAAACAGACCAGACTTTATCCTTCTTAAAACATTTCGCTGCTCCAACTAAAAACAAGAATTGTAAGCACTCTCAGACAAAGACGATCATTCTGTTTGGCATTTCATAACACCAAGCACAGTAGAGGCCTGGCCCTTGCCTAGGACTCTGAGAAAGTGTTTATTTATTGAAGTGAAATAAAATAAAATAAAATAAAATAAAATAAAATAAAATAAAATAAAATAAAATAAAATAAAGCAAAACAAACCAAAATAAAATAAAATAAAACAAAATAAAACAAAAAAACCCAAAGGAAATCAACTTTTTGAGTGGAGCTTGTCAACTCATTATAAAAAGTGCCTATCTTTACATGTACAACTGGAGAAACAGCCACATGCCCCCAGATGCACCTGTTAGACAAACACACAATATTGCAAAGCCACATACACACAGTGATCACCATTAAAAGCTTTTCAATTTTCCACTTGCAGAGATGCTTCTGTACAGAAATGGAGTTGATGCAAAAATAAAGTCACAGTTATTCAAAGCCCACCTCTCACAATATCGCCCAACTTAAGTTGTTCAGATTATCTTGCTGTAACTGATTTTTTTTTTCCAATTGGCTAAAATACCTATTGTAATACTTAGTTGTGAACAAAGTGCAGAAATGAAGGGCTTTGATTTGTTTCAAATTAATGTCTATAAAGTATGACTTAAATGCTTTTATTCAAAACTAATTATTTGAGAGCAGGTATTCTTATACTTCTTTAACAGCAGGATGCAACATTTTTAGCATTATGAAAAAGAAGCTTTTGCCATGTAAACTCATGGGGTGAAATCTCATCCTTGATCTTCAAAGTGTGACAAAGAGCTATTGATTGGGAGCATATTGTCATTTAAATTACAATTAGGGATGGGTGAAAGGTGGTTATTCAACAATTCAAATCTTTTTAAAAAATGCTGTCAAGGGCAACTTAACCTTAACCTAAACACACACTTTTAAAAACTTCTGAGAGTTTCAAGTGTTTCAGAGAGCAATATGATGTGTTTAAAGCAACAAATCTGTAGATTTCAAGAGTAACATATAGTGCATTTTATTAATGCTGTAATTAAAAAAGCCCTTGTGGAACGCTTTCATTCCCTGTTACCATGAAACACACATTTGCTCCAAAACTGAGCAAGGGAGGTGGAAGGGGAGGTCTTTGCAATTTTTAATCAAATTGTATCGCTCAGTTCATCTTGCTAGAAGAGCTAATAATGTGATTTAAAATCCAGATCCAATTTCTACTATAATCAATGCAAGTCCTGTTCCCGGAGGAATTTGGTTATGATCTCAAGAGCCAAGTGGAGAAGAGCACTAGGCGGGTCACAGGAAAGATGATGCAGATTGCAGTTGCTTCTGACCAACTGGCCACCTTCAACAGCCCATCACTTCCATCCTCCACCCCCTCTCTTCACTGAGATCCCAAGATCTCAGCCCAGAGTCCATAAGGACCACGAGACCCTGTTAGGGCACCTGAAGTCACAGGAAATTTAGTCACTACTGAACCTGCCCATGGTCTATGGTGAAGGCTGAAACTCAAGTCGGATTTCGCCCAGAGGACCAGCAAAGGCAGCAGCCTCCCCCATAAACCACAAGCTCAGGGGCACAACTCAGCAACATTTCAGGCCCTTGTTGGGGTCTAGATTCATGGCCTAGCTCCTATCATGACACAAACACAAGCCACAGTGAGAGTACCCAGCAGTGTCACCTGGCAGTGTGTTGGCAGGGCGAGCAGAGGGCTGTGCCAGCTTCTGATGGGCTTTTCTTCAATCTCATTAGTCAGTTTGAGTTCAAGCAGCTCTCTCTCCCCTTTCAGAGAGGATTATGCTGCCCTGCCAAGTTAGGAAGAGCATTCCTAGCCCTGCAGGACAAACAGCTTCCCAGACCTGTGTTTATTTTCTTGGATGGCATATGTAGCCCATTGTGTGATTAGGTAGCACAGCGGGGTTCAGAAAGTGGAATTTCCCAGAGTGCTCTGGGCTCTGGATGATCGCCAGCATCGGGATCAGGGAGGAATGTTTTCTTTCACTATACACTGGTGAATGTGGCAGGGTTCGAAAGAGATTTTGACTTTCTCCCTTAGCACTTGGGAGGTGAAGACTCCTTTTTGCCACATATACAGTGGGAACTATTTCCTTGCCAATTTATTACATATTTGGGTCCCGCTCCAATATTGCAACAAAATCTGTGGAGCCTGTTAGCTTCAAGTAAATTTACATCAGATTCCCCATGGGCTTTTCTTCCCCTGGTGTGTCCGTGCTCTGGTGGAAAGGGCAGAACTCGGAAGTCTCCACCAGATTGCTCAGCTCTCTGTGCTCCTTAGGCAGTGCAGGATGTGTGGCACATCAGCAAAGACTGTAGCTAAGGTCAAGCTTCCCGTATTTTGAACTTGCTGGCACAGACTAGCTGCAAGAGGAGGAGGAATTATTTTGAACAAAAAAATCCCACTGATCTGTTTTGGGAGTGGTGATAATCAGAACATCCTATTTAACTTTTGACCACAGAGCAAGGGACAAGAGCCAGCAAGGTTTTAGGAGGGAGAGCTTTTATATGTTTCTTTCTTCTGATCTGTTTTCACACTGCTAAGTAATAAAAAGGAAATTTTGCTTAATATACAGTAATCACAACATTTGAAGCTATTCAGCTGTCTAAAGAATGGTAACTACAGTCCACATTTTTCAAAATAACTGTGACAAGTAGAAACTTTTTACTGTGACAATGGTGAGACACTGGTACAGGCTGCCCAGAGAAGCTGTGGCTGCCCCATTCCTGGAAGTGTCCAAGGCCACATTGGAGGGGACTTGGAGCAACCTGGGATAGTGAAGGTTTCCCTGGGATAGTGAAGATGTCCCAAGGAAGAGGGGTGGAATGAGATGAACTTTAAAGCCCCTTCCAACCCAAACTGTTCAATGGTTCTATGAAGTACTATCAGCACAGAAAAAGAAAACAAGAACATTGTATAAATCTTATTCTAAACTTTATTAAGATCTATTTTAAACCCTGGTATGCTAAAATATCTCACTAAAACAGCCCTGCTTTATTTGGAATAGGGACACAAGACTTTCAAGGCTTGCAGAGTGAACCCTACTCATCTTGCCTTGGGTGACAGAGGGTCAGGGGGAGCATTTGCTGCTATTACTCCATTTCTCTAGTTGCATTTTTACTGTGTAAGTAGATGAAATGGGCAACCTTACCCCCTTACTGATAGCAGCAACTGTGCTTGCTAACGGGACTGCCATCAGGAAAACCACTCTGTTTTGCTGTGCCCACTGCTCTCCTCTCCCAGGCTGCTGTTTATTGACAGAGTTCAGTATGTATTTAATAGAGAAAAGGCAGCAGGGCCTGGATCTCAGCTGGCTGGAGTCAAGTTTGTAAAGACAAGAAGTAGCTTCATCTCAGCCACCAGCTGTGATCAGTGGGGGAAAAAAGAATCATGCACGCAAGTGATGCATCCATTTGTTAACCCAAAGAAATCAAATAAAGCCCATTTCTGAAACTTTTTGAACATGTTGAAAAGACCACGAAAAAGAAAGAAGCAACTGGGTACAAAATCCGCAAATCATTAATATATTGAAGTACTAAAAGAATATTGTTTGTCACTGCAAATAGGCAATTTACATTATCATTGCTTTAGAGCTCCCAGAACACATAATATCCATTGTGCAAGAAATTACTGATGGCTTTTATCAAGGTTAACTCCTATTTTGTTAACCCAACACTTTGCAAGGTAACACGAAAATTTAGAAGCGGAAGAGTTTTTTGATAAAAAGAGTGCACATGGAATTTCCAAACGTTTGGCGAGGGAGCATCCAGCAGGGAAAGAGAACTGGGATGCGAGATGCGCCAGTGCCGCCTTGTGGAGGCTTCAAACTCCAGCCAGATCCTGTTTACTCAAGCTAATGGCTCATTTACCGAAAAACTCCCCAATGCAGGGCTCTTTCATAACATTCGTACAAAGCAATTCTGCAGATAATAAATAAAACAAAGGCGGAGGAAAGCTGGGTTTAATTCCAGATGTAATCCTTATTCAGGGCAGGGTGGTACACTAATTCTCACAGCTACAAGAACCAGATTTTTTTCCAGCCGTGCAGTTTTCAGAGGACTTTTTTTTTTATTTTCTCAGGAAATAGTGTTTCCGGTTGCTATCACCAAAAAACTTCAAACCATCAACAAGAAAAACAGTAGGGAAAATGCAGTAGCTTTTTTCCCCATCAGTGCTCCCTGCCCATTCTCTGTCCTAGGGCACAGTGCATGCTTAACCTGAGCAGGTTTTCATGTCAAGTCTCCAATCTTCTCTAGTTTGGGATAGCTTAGCAACTGTCCCTCTCAGAATACTTTGTTTTTCTGACCCAGCTATAATCAGAACAGGCAGATAAATATGAACTTGCTTTTAAGAAATAGTCTCCATCCTAAGGAGAAACAGAAAATGTCTGAGTTTGGGGTTTTTTTTCATTCTCTGACAAGTTTTGGTTTTAGATGAGGTTTTTTACCAATATTCTATTTGATCTTTAGTATCTGAAATCCTTTTTCTCAGTTCAACAGACACAAGTTATACGACTGTTTCATACTGATTACTGAAAAGAAAATACCTTGCAAGACATTTGCCTTAGATGGGACTCGAGTCTCTCTCATCTAGCTCACTCCTAAGGGGTATCTTTTGGCCAAATGAGTTGGGCTACAACCAGAAAATGAAGTTTTATGGCCCCGAGAGCTTTGATTCCTGTTCATAAATATGGCAGCAGCAACATTTAACATTTTGAATCACTCATTTTCTTGGGAGCTAGGGAAGTGTTCAGATATATATTCTTAACCACTGCTGGTTCATTCAAGATTTTTTACAACGTGCATAATTCTCATGGGATAAGGAGTTGGATAAGTGGCCACAAGGCTTCTGAATTATCACTCCCATGCACAATACATTTTGTTTAAGTTATAACCACATAATTTAAGCTGCTTACTTAAATTATAAAATACTCCCAACCCCAAAACCAATGCATTTGCATTAAGTAACATTAATGTGGGACTGGCTTATGCATTCCAAGATTTTGTGGTTTCCCAATTAGTCCTCCAGTAACAGAATCACATTATCATAATTTTAAGGTGTTACGAATGTGATATCCAAATTAGAGATCAAATTCCCTATATTATGTGTTTCTTCCTTGAGGGCTTACAGACCAAACACAGGCTCTGCAAAGAAGGAGGTGTGCTAAAAATGCTTGTTTTCCATATCCAGCCCCTGCTTTCACAGCAGCAAGGAGTGACTCTGAGAAGGGCAGGTTGTGAATAGCCCTTAGAGGAACTCTTCACAAGGTTATTTCTGAGGAGCAGGGGAACCTCCAGAAGCAATCTTTAATTACCAGAAGTTCTCAAGTGGTAAATTTTCAATAATTTTACTAACATCAGCTTATACAACTGAGATTTGCTCAAATTCATTTCTGGCTTGCACACGACACCGATATCTCATGCAAACTAACCCCCAGTGCAAAGTCCAAGTCTATGGAAACTGAAGAGTTTCATTTACTTTCCCACTGGAACAAGATGCTATGACACAGAGCCATACAAGTCAGCCTCCTTCACCTCAAGGTTGGAGAATATTACTGAAACTTTCATCAAACAGAATAATGATTTCCATCTGTAACCTAACTCGTCCAGTGCCTCTCCCAGTTCCTGGTAACTTACTTTCAAGGCACAGAAAAACTGTGAATGTTTGGATTTTTTTGGCTGCCCAGACTTTAAAAGGAAGAGAAAAGAGCTTGAGTTACCGTGTCAAAATGGGAGAGGTTAAAGTTCTCAAAAAATATATAACAAATCACTGAAATGAAATGAAATAAAATACAGCTGTATGCTAGAAACAACTCAAACAACAGCTCGGGCTACGCTCACAGCAGAGGTAATTTCAAAATGCCTCCAGTAATATTCCAACGTGGATGTCCTGCACAGGTGAAAAAGGAAAATGATGTGATCCTTATTCCAGAACCATCACCCATTTCTGCAGTGAAATTTCTTGTGCACGGAGGTATTCAGCTGAAAATTTCAGCTGGTAAAACAGCTTCACTGTATCCAAACACTGAACTTCCTCATCTGGACACTCCTTCCTTGCAGCAAAAATACGAAGTAACAAGTACCAGCCTCATCTGACAATCTTTAATCAGACTTGGCATTAGTTTAAAGATTGATTAGGTATGTAGGACATCAAAGAGAAAACCCCAGGGAATGGAAATGAACAATGGCGTTATTTTCTTACAAGGGCATTAAGAATAAGTTGTAGCTGGATGATATTTATGACTCCTATAAACACACCTATTTATAGGTACACCTCAAAATATCCCAGAAATATTAATGGACAAATACTGAAGATTATCAGAATGACTATGTATTTTGACAAAAACATAGAAAATAAAATCTTTTCAATTACCAAAAAGGATAAACACACTGAAGAATAAACACAATGTTTCATGTCCATTACCTAATTTTAAAAAATGGTAGAGCCTATAGCAAAGTCTAGACAAAAATGTATGCAAAATATTAAGCCTAAAATATTCCATTCAACTCAATTCCAGAAAAGTAGTTTTACTCAAGTTTTTCTTCAAACAGACCTATAATTTGCAGACAGGCTAATGTTATCCTGTTTCGTTATTTTCAGCGTAACTGAAGAAAAATATCCACGCAGGATTAAAAAAGAATAATGATCATTTAGGGGAAATTCATTTTTCTCACCCTTAGAGAGATAAGGTTCAGCCCAACACAGCCCACAACACCTAGCTGAGGATCATACAGGCTCCTACAGCTCACTGGAGCATTAATAGCAGCAGTTTCAGTCTGGCACTAATATAAAGCATTTTTAAGATGACATGGTTTAAGGGGGAAAACAACTTTGCAGAAGTGCTGACACCTGAAAAAAATGCCATTGTTTTCCAGAGATATCTGAGTTTACAAGTTGTCAAAATAAAGTTGCTATTAGAAAATGATCTTTTTGGTGCTTTCCCTGCCAGCTTCCCACAAGTTGGTTTGAACTGGTCATTTCCAGAAAGCCACTATAGACTTTGCCCCCCCTGGCATCTCAAAGACAGGCTTTTAATTCAGTAGGCACACAGAGAAAAAAGAAATACAGCGTGAAAAGATTTCTTTTAGACACCTTGCATTTTCTCCTTTTATTGTGTATTAATATTGTCATTAAATATCAATCACTTGGGTTGGCCTGCACATTGCAGGAGGTTAACCCGTATTTGAAATGTCACTCAACAAATCACACGGACAAAGCCCCCAAAACATTACCAATAAGCTCACTGTAAAGCTCCTTCCTTTCTTTGCTCTTAAGTGATGCATTCCTACAACCCCAAACCCCCCAAAGGCCACCAGATCTGTATTCAGGGAATCCACACCTTTTGCCTTCCCAACAGGATCAGCCTTTGGGTGTGAATTAGGAGGAGCAGCCCCAAGCTCTGCCAGCACATGCTCGGCACAGACACAGACCATGAACCCCGTCTCTGCCTCCAGTTAAGTCCAATCCTGACTAAATGTATTCACCCTCTTCCCTATCTGCACCAGGACTGAAGATGACTCCTGTGGGAAGCCTGGCAGCTGAAGGACCAGGTGCTCACTGCTAGGATAATTATTTTGTAGCTGTCACAACTGGCTGTTAACACTTCTCTCCTGGCCTTCCAGCCCTGTGCACAGTTGACTGCACTGTTTTATTCTCTTAGATGTAATTTTTTTCTCCCCTTTTTTTTATTTTATTTTTTTATTTTCAGTTGATTCCTGGTGTACAGCTCTCCATGGTGGGAAATACCAGTTCTTGGAGGGCTGTATATATGATGCTCTTTTAAGATTCAGAAAGCCTTCCCTGATGGCTGCATGATTTTTGAAGATTGCATGAAAATACATATAAGATGAAAAACAGAATACATCTTTTTGTGCATTCAGTTTACCTCAAGGTCAGGGAAATTTTGCAGGAGAATCTTTTCATCAGCTCACATGCCTAAACAGGAGACCTAAACCATTTGGCCCCATAACATCTATAACTTTATTCTCTGTGCCATCAGGAACACTGGTAATACCAAAGCAATCATTGGTGTGTTTAATACTGTACTTAGGGTTAATTTTCTGGCAGGTAGCAGACTAAAATTATGTGGTAGTTATCAGTCAGCTGAAAAAAATAAGACATGGACATAAAAAAAAAGGAAAAAAATCAAACACAAAAAGAATATTTAGACAACTAGCGGTTCTGAACAAAATTAATTCCACCCAACTCTTGAAATATAGAATATTTTCTTTGTTTTTTTCCAGAGTTTTCCACACAGACTTGCATGAATAAGTCAAACTGGCAGCTGCAATGTGTAAGCAGAAAGGAGGTCATCAACTTTTGATAGATCCTCTTGTAATCAACAGGTTTTGTGGTGGGTTTTTTTTTGAACATGAAGAAATATTGGCTCAATTTGCTTTTCAATATAACTCAAGCTTCCTTCAGCTTGGTAGCATAAAAAGGTTTAGCAAATTCAACACTCAGGCAGTGATGGTTTCTGCAGTGCCCCAACATAATGTCATTAAGTGCTCAACAATGACTTTAAATAAGTAGCTTTTGGAAGTTATATGTCTTTGAAGTTTCATTAATTAGTCATATCATTGGGAATGTATGGCTAAAGTAAATTACACTGTTTAAAATATCTACTCTTTCAATGTGAAAAATGAAAGGATCCAGCTACCTTGTCTTTATACTAATGAAGATATTATTAATTGGTTTAGCAAAAACATAGATCTAACCATAATGTGCAACAGTTATTAAAGATAATTAACTACAGATCATTGGTTTGAAACATCTAGTCCAAAATGATTTCTGAAGGGCACATTATTCTATGAGATAAAATAATTAAATTTCTAACAGCTGCATAAGACAACTGTGGCATATCTAGTGTTTTAATTTCTTTTGTTCTATCCTCCTGGTATTCCTCTGTTTTAGATTTTGAAAATGCTGCGAGTGTTTCACCGTGAGCAGCCTGTGCAGCGTGGTAGACTCAAATATTTCATGTCTGAGGAAAAATGATGATTGAAAGAAAAGGATTAAAAATGACAGCGCAGCTAATAATACACACACGCACGTGTGCACGTGCACACACATAAAGGCAGCTACTCTTCGAAGGAGAAAAGGAGATGATACAGAACTGATGAAACAGAGGGTTAAAAATGTTTCCATTCTAACATTAGCTACACAAGTCCTGCTCAAACTAAAACAGCACATTTGCAAATTAAAGAAAACCTCGACGATGAAGCAATGCCAAATACTTGTAGATTAATTAATAATGGAAGCATACACAGGCACATAAAATTAAGCAAGAACAGTCAAAAAAAAAAAAGTAAAAGGGAAAAAAAAAAAGCAACGGAGGAGCTGGAACAGAAGTCTGTTTATTAAAACCCATATGTTCCAGGTCCAGAATTTCTGAGCTCACATCTGCTCCGGTACCATTCCCAAAAATGTTTGTGGTCAGTATTTATCCTATGTGCCAGTACTGGGTTCAGCATCAATTCCTTGATCTCTTTTTTTTTGATAACCGTAACCTACAAATGCTTTCAATAGCCTGGATCTGCATTAATTAGAGCGCTGTTTGCTTACAGCATTAGATCTCTCCCCATGTTTTGTAAGAAAATTTGTGTCCCAAAATATTCCTCATTTGCAGCAAATTTAGCTGCTTCAGCAGAGAGTGAGATTTAGACAGGAAAGGCAGGGAGGCAGGAAATAACATAGTTCAGTCAAGATTAGGTGCATTGCTAGCTAATGTTGATTTAGCAAAAGAAAGACTGAAAAAAGGCATTACCAGTGCCCCAGAATCCATAAAGTGCAAACAACAACAGTATGAATTTTACTTGTTTTAATATTCTATATTTGACTTTTATTGTAAGAATTTTATTTATTGGGACCAACTGGTTTCTCTGGGGCTTGAGAGGGTGGGGAAAAAAGTTATGAGGACCTTGCAGGCTTTAAAAATAGGGTTTTTTAAAAGCCTCGATAACAGTGGACAAACAGTGGCATCATTTACTTCAGCTCCCACACATTATCCTAATCAGGCATAGGAGCTGTGATACATCTATAAATATAATTTGGGGTAAAAGAGGCTTAGAAAGGTCACCAGTTGCATAAAAATAATCAGAGTGTTGAATTTTTAAATAGAGAAATTTGGAGTCATTTTGGGTGTTCATTGCCATGAGGAAAAATCCTCTCCTGCAAATGCCTGAGGAGAGATGAAGCACACACATTTTTTGGGCAATTCTGGGGGTTTCTAAAGGTACTGTCCACACTGTAGAAATAAGAAATAATGGAATGGTCTCTGAAGCCAGTCCCCTCCTGCCTCCCATCCCTTGTCAGCACTGGGACTGTGCAGATGCTGCAAAGTGCTCCCAAATTAGCACAGCTGCAATGGTGTAAGGCAAAACATGGGGAAATGGGGGAGGCGGCCCCTCCCCATGTGATGGTCAGACCGGGTACAGTGCAAGTGGGGAACACCTAGATGCAGAAAACTCTCGAGTTTTTTTCTCAGGTCTCTCAGAGAGAGACCTGTCCATGCTGCCCATGGCTGCAGACCTCCTGCTTCCACCCCAGAAATACACTTTCCTTGAATTTTTTTTTTTTTTTTAATTAAAGATTCCCAGACTAACACATTTTCCAGTGATCTTAGCAAAAAGCCTGCAGAGGATTTTGGAGGAAAATGTTACTGTGAAAAGGAAGACTTTCCTTGGCAGAGTCGCTCTCACTCTCCTCACGGCGCTGTTGTGTGAGGGGTGCATTTGCAATCTTAGCTGACCTATTTGTTGATATATTTCAGGTAGCCAGATGTCCTGGTACTTCAGGAATTCAGAAGAAAATGATATTCAACTGTTTGTCCTGGTTTCGACGCGATCAGCCAGCTGGCAATCCATTGCTCCCTTCCAGTCCTCCCTCCCCCACCAAAAGCCTTCAGGTCACTTGCTGACCCACAGCACATTCCTCCCTACCTTCCAAGATGAACCTGGGGTCCAGCTACATCTGTGCTGAGGCCTCTTGTTGTGTGTCTGGCACACAATGAATGTGAGGCTCTCCAAATGTCAGAGCATGCCAGCTGATGCACATTGAGATTTAGAGCATCACAGATTTCATTGCACAAACAAATGCTCAAGAACTTGACAGGGGAGTTGCCGTCTTTGCAAGGGAAGGAAAACTTGCCAAGGGTGATTTAGCTACAGGTTAGGAGAGCACTGAGGAGAGGAGTAATGAGGAAGGCTGGCCAGGCACTGGGTGTTGGGGGAAACAGAAACACAATCAATCAGCCTGCAGCCAGGTAAATCTCCTGTCTCACCCTTGAGGGGCTCCAGCTTGCTCGAATTCCTGCTCCCAGAGGTTGAAATGCCCCAGTCCTACTTCCATCTGCCAGAATGTTCTTCCACCAATGCAAGTTCACCCCGCCAGTAGTGCACTGCACCTTACAAACACAGGCATCACGTCTGTACCCGAGAGTGATGGCAAAAGTCAAAGGATCTTCCTTGAGAATTATTTCCTTCATCAGGGAAACCATTTGCTCAGACTGAATGATTCACATCCTCAAGTAAGCCACCAGTCCAACACATCCCAATGAAATTCATGCTCCTCTCTGCTCCCTTTACACCCTCCAGCCTTTCTATCACTGTCCTTCACACCACTGCTCCCAGTCCACACATCCCCCCACCCCTGGCACACGGTTTGGCTGTTGGCACCTGGAATCCCAGGCAGCAATTGTGCCACAGAACCTCTGTTTTCCAGGGGAACATCTCTCACTGCCTGGGCTGGAGCAAAGAGGGGATCACAACCCTGGCTTTCTTGAAGGCTTGTGGCCTCCCAGCACCTCTTCTTGTGAGCAGAATACAGGATATAGTAGCCCCGTTCGGCTGCAAGGTACCACCTCTGGAGACCAGAGGGAAGCAGCAACAAGGATGGAAAGATGCTTGGTGAAACATTCTGTGCTTCAGGCAGGGATTAGCCCCTCTTGTCTCTCCACAGCTTCCTCTGCCAGAGGGTTGAATTAAAGAAAATATGGTCTGGGAAGAGCAAAGTCCTCTTTTCTACAAAGGAAAAGAACAGCTGCTGAATACCTGGGACAGCAAATGTCAATGGGGCTCCAGTAGTGTTCATTCCGCTAAAGGGCTGGATTTCCCTTCCCCTCAGTTGTATAACTCTAATTTCACTGACTACAGTGATTCCACCAGTCTAATTAGGCCCCCAGATAATAGCCAAAGTACTTATTATGTTATCTTTTCACTGATTTTATATTATACACATTTGTCTGTTAAATATAATGATTCGATTTTGCAGATTTACAAACTTCGGTTGGCAACCCACTTAAACATCACAAGCTACCTGCCACTGGTCTGGTATGTTCTCTATTTACAGCAGGCCCAAATGTTTGCTTTATACTGTCAACGAAGAGAAACTGTTTGGGGGAGAAAAAAAAAAAATAAAAATAATTGAACATCAGCCACTGAACCAGCAGGAACGCAAAATATTTCCATGAAAGGGAATCCAACAGGACCAGAGATCTGTAGGGTAACTATTCTCAGTGCAAGGAGGAAGAGTGAGCCAAGTGCAGAAGCCAGGCTTATTTCCTCTCTCTCCACAGCGTGTCCTATCCCAGCAGTTTCTGGAAGCAGGGTACACGACGTTCCTAGGAACGGCCATACTATTTCACCCCCTGCCGGGAAGCTATTTATTTTAACAGCCCCAGAATCTTTTCATTGTGTTTCTGGTCTAAACAGTTGGCCATGCACCCGGGAGAGGTACAGCTGCTCCTTTACTGGGAGCTGTGGGAGCAGGAGTGGAGGTGTCAGGAAGGAGCAACGAGCCCCAGTGCTCTGCCCTCCTCCGGTCGCCTCCGCCAACCACGCATAAACAAAGTTACTAAAACAAAGGAACAACAGCGAGTTCCTAAGTTGAAAATAGCCCTACACTCATTCAGGAAAAATTCCCACTGGGATGGCTGATGGATGGCACTGCTGTTGCTGGGGGGGGTTTGCTGTTCCCTGGGGCAGCTGAGCATCTCCCTCTGACCTGGAGCATCATGGCTCTCTCAGATTTGGTGGCTAAACCTTCTTTCAAAAACAGTTTCTGATGTCTGCGCTGTTGCTGGAGGATTACCCAGCAATATACTGTGTGAGTGTCTGATTTGCAGTGGTTTCAGAATTTAGGGAAAAAAATTACAAAAAATAGCAGCAGTGAAAGTCGGAAAATCAACACTTCCTCTCCCATTATCCACGAGTTCTGCCTTGCCTGCCAATAGACTTGCAGGTATCATTACACCTTCCTGATTAAAGCATGGATACCACCATCCTGTTGCCCAAAATTTAAATTTAGATTGCGAATTTTGCACTGGCTGGTACTGAAAAAAAAATGAATTGCCTAAATAATATTTCAAAGATGCTATTTTTCCCCTTGGACTTCAAAGAGGTGAGGTTGATAAGCTCTCTTTTCCTCATATCTGTCTTTCAGAGGCTCATTATCTGGTGCAATTTTAACAAATGTTTGTCATTTATTCACGGAGTCACAGTGACACCCTTGTTTGTAAAACTGCACCTTACACCTCATACTGGGTGCCATTCCTGATTCAGGTGGGTTTAGAACCCAGAAATAAACAGGGCTTGGAGAACCCATTTACAGGGGGTGTCTGCTTCCCATGGCATTCCCTGGCATCAGCCTGTTCCCAAGCCCATCCCTGACCCCTCTGGGCACCATCCCCAGAGACAAAGAGCAAGCCCAGGGAGGTGATTCAGCCAAGGAGTCTCCCACTGGTCACAGGCATCTCTGTTGCATGAGCTCAGACTGCCATAAAAGATGTTACTTAAAAGCCTGAGAGATTATTTATTTTAAATTGAAAGCAAACAAAGCAAACATTACTTAACCATGCCTATTTTCCCAGTATCCCCCTAGACTTGCTGAGGGACCCTGGAACTATGGCAGGCATTTTATCTTTCCCTCTTCTAAATAGCAAGTTAAAAATTAACTGCTTCATCTTCACATTGCTCACTCCTTAAGTAGTTTAAACTTACTTTTAACTGTTACATGCCAACAAAACAGGTTGCTTAATTGATTTGACCTTTCACAGTATTTTTTAATTTTCAATCTTAGTTTCATTGTTCCATCTGGCACTTTAAAACGGCATCTGGTTAACTGTACTTAACCAGCTGATCACTGTACAGTTATTTTTAAATGTAATGTATGCTTAAACAGATGTTATTTTTATAGATGTAGATCTAAACTGCACTTGTATACGTGCTATGTCTGCATAAGCTCTTTCTGCAATTCAAATGTTGACACCAAAAATTACAAGCCAGAATGCTTATGAACTTCACTATTATGTTACTGCACTTTTTTGCAGCTTGTTAGGTAAACATCAATTCAGTTCTTTTTTCTCTGTTCATTGCACATAAATAAAACATTAGCGTTTAGTTTATAAAGTGATGAACATTTTGCTGTGTTGGATTTAGCTTTATAAATACAACTGCTGTCAGCAAGAAAAAAAAGGATTTATTGAATAAATAATAAGAAAGCTAGAGGAAAATAAAAGTATATATATTATGCAAAACACTGTGTCTGTCCACAGGTCATATAAGGGTCTTATAGAATCATAGCCATCCCATGTGAGAATATTTAATAATGGTGCATTTTTGCAAGATACACTTTGTCTCCTGAAGCAAGAGCAGATTGGTAAAGCACAGTCCAACTCTGATGGCTGTAATTGTTAGCAACAACTGGGGGCTCCATTTTTATGATTTTATTATCATGGAGAGCCCAAATTCAAAGGCCTTGTGAAGTCAGGAGTTTTACAGAAGCAATAAAAATGAAGAGTAAGATATGACTATTCTAACCAACTAGCACTGGCAATCTATTAAATCAATACAGCTATATAGTATTTACTAAACTTTACTGAATACTGCTTGATTTTGCAGTTGCAAGTAAATTCATCTTTATTCACTAAGACTAAGACCTCATTCTTCCAATCCACCTACTGTAATCAGTGTTAATTACCAGGGCTTGAACACAGGTTAGCTGGAATACATATTTTTTCCATTCATTTAACATCTATAATTTGTTTAGTAAATGACTATTTTTGTATCCAAGTATTCCTTAGAAAGGTCTGAAAAGCATAAAACAGAGCATACAAGCACCCAATCTTAAAAACTCAGCTTGATTTTGAGATCAGCAGATGGAAAAAGTTTTTCAGTCAGGCCACAATTTTTTTTTTCCAGGGATTAATGAGTTCTACAATATCTAATATATTTCCTCTGAAAGAACTTAAAAATGCAATATTAAAAAGAATTTGGGCATTAGGCAAGGGCGTGTGTTACTGTGCACAAAGGAAGTGGTCGCGGCACTGAATATTTCACAGAGAACTTTTAAGTATCATTCTCAAGGTTAAAAATTGCTGTTATACATAATACCTCAGTAATTGATAGACATTTTCTCTCTCCAGAGCCCATTTTCTGTGAAAAACACCACATAACATCTGTTCATAAACAGTCCTTCTGTGAGAACACTGACACAGGTCTTGAGCTTCTACTGGCTCAATTCCCCTGCCATACACAGATGGCACGAGGTATTTATACAGCTGAATTCTTTGTAATACAAGCTCAACTATATCTTCAGGTAAGACTGTGGGCAAACATGTGCTTATACTATTCTGCTGACTTACCTCAAGTCATTTAAACAGTTGCCTCTGACACAAAGACAAATTGTGTCGTGCCGTTCTGCAAGTGTTTTGTCTCAAAATCACCTTCAGCAATCAGCACAGAGCTCTGCAGAGATAAGGACATTTTGGGACGTAGAAAACCCGCCAAGTTTCGTGTTAATGAGCTAACAGTTATATTAAGACTCAAGACTCACGGCTATTCTCCTTGATTTTGATGTATCTGTTCTCCTTCCACAAAAAAAAAAATATTTGTTTTTGACGGTATAATAGCTTGTTCTTTTACATGCAAAATGTTAAATAAAGAGCCAAACTCTGGCATTCAACTTTCACATACACGGCAAGGCAGCGTGTAGGTTACCCACAGCTTTTTATGTGCTATGCTAGCTATTCCCTCTAAGCAATTCTGAGTGAATAACACTTTATAATGCATTCAGAAATTGCTTTCCTATTTATCTCCACGAAATGATGGAAGGCTTCAGTTGACTTCTGAAGAAATCTAGGTGCCATGGCACCATCTGCCAGACGACATCCTAGTCCTACGCACACATATGCCCAAGCTTTGGCTGTGGTCTGTGTACACTTAAGAAATAAAGCACATACGTAGAGATTTGCAAGGTGAGAGCCTTGAGAACGAGACGCTCCAAAAGCAAGGACAGCCTGTTGGTGTTTTGAAGTGGGGTGGGGGGAGGAAGGGTAAAGTAAACTTTGCCCAAAATTTCAAACGTACATTGAAATCTCCTTCAATTGTTCTTTTCATACCTTGACCCCTATTACTGAAGTTACTGAAGCCCATGGTGTTTACAGACAATATCATCTACATAAAGGCATGGGAAAAAATCTGAATTCCTGAGAAGAGAACCTTCTAATGAGGATACATCCTGATAAAACTTTGGGGAAATAAAGACATTTTAGGTCATTTTTTCAAGCAGGGGTAGTATATACCTACAGGGGTCTGGCAACCAACAGCTTCAACTTCTGATTTTACCTGTGGAACATTTAATAAAAAGGTTTTTCTGGAACTATTCACTCTGCGGAATAAATCAGCATGCACTTTCCCTGTTCAGGGGAAGTATGGGATGTGTTTCAAGACACCTGTGTCTCTGCTGGCTGGGTGACCCCACAATGGTGGGGTCCATCAGGCACAAGAAGGGTAGAACAATAGCCCTGGAGGAGAAGAGCAAAGCTCCTGTTGTGTGTAGTGGGACTGGGGAATCCTCCAACAGGAACAGCACAACTCCACTATTCCCAGAGCTCCACTCAGAGTTACGTCTCCCTCAGCATTTTCAAATATGAAGAGGAGTCTGTATTTGTCTATTGGCATTCAGAGCTACAGGGACTCGATGGATTTCACAGGGCAAGAGGTGTCCCTTAGCAGGGGACCAAAACCAGTTAAAAAATTTAAGAGTGGCAGTTAAAACAGTAAAAGAAACGTGGCTCTGTTTTCAGCTGCACCGCAGACTCCCCGCGGGGTGCAGACATGTCACTGCATTGCTTTGGTCTCTGCAAATGGGAATATTACTGATGCCTCCTGGTCTCAGGAAGATGTGAAATAAGCCCATTTCTGTTTGTGATGTGCTTAAACACTATAGCCATCAAAAAGCCAATAAATAGCATGTCCTCACTAAATGTCTTTGTAATACCCTTTTTAAATTTGGTGGCTTCTCAGTCATATTTGCTTTTTTTAAGCTGACGGGGAAAATACAGTCAAACACAGATAAGTTTGAAGAGAGATTATGTGGAAATGGATGCTACTTGCTTTTTTTATACTTTATTATATAAGAATTAACTCAGAATGATATTGGTATCATTCAATTTAAATATAGTGCTTGCTTATGGCCTGTAAGATGATCCGACACATTGTAAGCAATGCCTTGACACAGCGTATGTGATGAATACAACTCAGTGTATCAAACACCAACTGCACTAAATCCACAGTAATGCTGCCTTTTTGTAAGTTCTTTATGCTCCAGTAGTTTTCATTTTTATGATAAGTATGAACCAGACCAGCTCAGAATACGTTCCAGCAAGCGCTTGCTCTTTTGCAAAAATCGGCCACCTAATATTTATCAATTAAGGCTTGTAGAATAAATAATGCAGGGAATAATTTTAGAACAGAGATGTTAAGAAAACATAATTCTCCAAACATAATTTGGCCTGTTTCTCTTAACACTGAATGATTTTAATTTTTCCTTCTCTATAAATTCTCCTCTGTTACCCAGCATTGTTTTACTCAAATGATGTTTCAACTGCACTTAATGCATATTATAATGATCATGTCTTTAGCTTTTTTTCTTTTGAAGTTGTGTTTAATTACAAAATAATATCATGTTTGAAGAACACCACTTTGATATGTCCCTCTGCATTTAGTAATTATAAACTTGTTCTCATTATCAATAAGTTTTGCATGTTGTTATTTTTTGTGTTTGCCTATTTTTTGTTTTTAAACCCAGGATATACAATTTGGGTGACAAGAGGTTTTGATTGTAGATTACAGGGGAAGTAGGAAGTCCATTCCAGAGCCCTGATGCCCACAGCCAAGACTCAGTAGTCCATGACTGCCATCAGGATGAAATTCCTGGATCAGAAATGTGAGAAATGGATCAGTGGCTGGGACGTGACTGCAGGGGTCAAGAAAGCCAGCATGGTCCATCAGCCCCACTGCAACGATCTGTTGATGGCACTGCATTATAACCAGCAGGATGAAACCCAGCAAGAGGTTTCCAAAGCTAAACCAAAAAATAATCTGAAAGAAGGACTGGCATTCCTCTCTCATCAGCATCTGAAAAGGGATGGCAATCCCTAAGCTTCACGTGTCCAAAATGGAGAGATTTAAGTTATTCATATGTGCTAGCATTTTAGTGACTTCTGAAAGAAGATGTTTCACAAATGAAAGCCATTACAACATCCAGTAACATGCAACAAAACCATGCATTTATAGGCAATGCAGATTCACAGAACTGCCACACTTGTAATGAAATTTGCTGAATAATTTTGCTGAGAAGCGAACCTATCTGCTGATATCTCTGGATGATTTTACTGCAGAGAAGAAGATGCCCTGATAGACCTCAGCAGCAGAGCCAGAAATGCTGGGGATACTCTGCAAGACCTCCTTGATACATTGGAAGCAAACACACAAACACAGAAGGGTTAAACGAGTGAAATCTTAGGGAGGTCTGGGCAAAACTTACTTTAGTTTGGATTTAGACCAGAATTTGCCATTTGAGTAACCCTAACATATACATGACAGAGTATAATGTATGTCCTTTTTCTGAGCTGGTTTACATAACTGCCTCTGTAGACTCTGGTCCAACAGTGGTGCCTTTCGGGAATTTCACTGTGGTCAGTAAGATCTTTGTTTTAATAAGGCTGCATAACAAAATATAGCTTTTGCTGGCTGTAAAATATTAAGTGGGAAATACAGTGTAGGGAAACAAGAGGCACCTAGTGAAAAGGGGTGGTGTTTTTTTAATAAAACGTCCATATAATCATAAGGCACTGGAGAAGCTTGATCCTTTCCCCTTTATGTATTCACATTCTCTGTGATGCAGAAGGGAAACGTTAACTTTAATTAGTGCTGTGGACCCTGCAGGAATGCCTCGTACAGAAGAAAAGAAAGAATTACTTAAATATGTGAGCTAGAAAGGCTTCTTGTGTATGTAGTTGGTCATCTAGTTAAGTGTTTGCAAGATCACCCTGGAGATTGAAGCCACTCCAGAACAAGGACCTCATCTTCCTCCTGGTGCCTAATGCACCTCCCTGCTGTTAGTGCTATAATAAATAATAATAATCTGTTAGCATTAGGTGAGCATCTCTTGCATGATCAATTTCCTGCTCTTGCAGGAGGGTGAATGTTGGTGGACTTTGATCCTTCCAAGATTTTATGTTTCTATCATAAGAGAATCATAGCACATAAGCACATTTTTTACTAATGCAGTAAGTAAGGTGGCAATATATATTGCACTGACATTAAATGAATATTAAAAGGAATTGAAACCATTTCTACATCATGAGGGGAAAAAACCTCCAAGCATTAGATATACAGTAGCGATTCAACAAAGATACCACTTTTAACCTTCTTCATAGATTAAAAAAGTCAAATCCATTAGAAAAAAAAAACCTAGTGTTAAAGGTATACACTGATGTATCTAAAAATATCACTGTTTTTAAGTCTGTTCTGCCCACTGAGAAACCTCCCCTCTGCCTCTCAAACACAAACACCCTGCACACCACCCCCATCACTTCCCTGCTCCCCACTCTCATCTCATTGTAACATCTCAATAATGTATTACAGTACAAATCCTACATGCACAAGGACTTAGTTTGAAGAAAAAAAGTGAGATACGGCACTTCTACATATAAATAATACAGGCAGATGTTTCAAAGAGGGATATACATAGCAAAACATCTTATTTGTTGGAGGGTATAAATTCTGTGTACATTACACACTTGTAATTTACATTACTTTCTTCTTTTTGTAACATCTCTGCACAGCCATATATTAAATTAGAGATTTCAAACCAGACTGAACAGTCCTCTTTTTACCCCTATTTTGTTGCATCTTGCCAATTCAATGTTTTATTATGTTTTCTGTCATAATATTACCCTTGTCCTTAGAAAACATGTATTTATTCCCACTTGGAATATAGTGTAACTACTGTAAAGCACTGCTCAAAAGATGACTACAAATTCTGTCTGAGAATAGAAAACTTGAACTCTTCTATTATCCAAATATTTTTCAAAGATTTCGCTTTTGTATGCATGTCTGTTGCTGACACACATAATGAGATCATGGGAAAAACCACACAGCTGACCTGAACTTCTGGGTATAGAAGTATAAAACTATGAGATCTAATAAACCCAGTGCATGACCCCGTGCAGTCTTTGGACTTAAAGAACTAAACGCTATTGTGAGAGGAATGAGAGCCTACATATTTTTTCCTGTAGCGTGGCAGAGTTCAGCTGTATCATATTTACAGTTGTCAATAAATGTAACGACATAACATGAAGCATATAGACATCTCTGGTCTCCAGCCTCACCAAGAGAATATCCCGACACCTTCTTGTCACACACAAGGCAGATATTATTTTTATGCACCAAACAGTAGGCAGGATGCAGCAACAGACTGACTCTGTGCTACCACAGTGTGTCTGAGAGGCTGTCAGCACATACTTTGCCTACTTAACGTTGCTCTTTCAAATAATATAAAAATACTTTGGGCTCTGAGTTTCAACCTCGCTCTTGCTGTGCCTGACTAGTAAACAGGGAGCCAAAGTTTGGTGCAGCAGCATCTGAGAAATACCTTTATATATAGCAAGGGTGCTCTAGGAGATAGAGGTTACATATCTCAGCTGTTGAGCTCTGCATACAAGACTGGTTATTAAATTTAAGGGAAAATTTAAGATCTCCTAAAGATTATAAACTACCCTTAATTAACCCCCATGGATCTTATTGGCACTGGAATGAGCATAGCTAAATGAAAGGCATCACTGTATATGATCTGGGAGCTGTGGAAACCAGAACTTTAGCATTTAAGTATATAGGACTAACTCTGTCCTCTGAGGCCCAAGGATTATTTTGGTTTTTAGGATTTAGGTGAGCACTTCAGAAGAGCACTAAATTCTGAGGGAAATGCACAAGTCTGTTACTCCTTTAAAACTAGATTCTTTCAGACATACATGGACAGAAAAATCCTTTTACCCAATAGTACCAGTGCTATTAACTAAGACAGGAAGAATTCTCATTATATGAGCAAAATCAAGCACCAAAACTTAGTATAAATAGCAATAATCCAAGACATGACTGTTCCACTGAGACTAAAATAGATTTTTTTTTTGTTATGTTAGTTCTTGAAGATGTTAAAATGTTTTTGTTCATCTTTCACTTTTTATATTCCATTAGCTTCTCATTTAACTATAAATAAAGGATGAGTGAATGGTTGGTAACACAGACATATTACAGTATAATCAAAGTGTTTATTTCTTTTAAAATCTTACCCCTGTATACCTGGCTTTGATTAAATAAACGTTGGCATGTGAAATAACAAAACATAAATACCTGCCTAAATTATAAGTTATATATTCATTTTAAATCATGGAAAATTCTCCTCAGCCCTGCGTTAGCTGGTAGCTGCACTCAGCGTTGGAACATTGTTTATTCTCTACTAGCTAATCATCCTTCATGGTCTTTCAAAAGTTCCTGGCATTTCACTAGTTTACACATTGATTGAATACTGTTCCCAGAACTGCTTGTGGCACTGTGCCAAATGCTGTGATAATCAGCTGGAAGATTTATTCCAGTTGAGGAGTGTTATAAACAGAAGGATTCATAAGGTTCAGCATCAAAAATGAATACTGATGCTTTCTTTGAGAAGGCTGAAAACTTTCTGTGAGCCTTCAATGAGACACACTAATAGTCTTTGCAGTCTCCTTCAATATACAGGCTTTGATTTGAAAAACACAGTCATTTAACTTGATTTGATTTAAATATTAATAACTATCGGAGGTTTTAACAAATTAAAATATAATTTTACAGTGGCATGTGCAGAGCAAATTGTACATGAAAAAACCCGAAGGAAATTCAAGGATTAACTACTGTGCACAGGATCAGACACATTTGCTGCAACAGGATATATTATTATACTGGGAGATGGGTGGAGAAAGAATACAAAGGAAGCTGAAAAAATTCAAAGGGAAGCAGCTGGCAGGTAAATGCACTGAGCCAGAAAGAAATAATAAGGAGAGAGGCAGTGAGTGGAAATGGAAAGGATAGTAATTTCTTAAATAAAGCAACAAGAAGTAGAGAGAAATGTAAGCTACAGATGAGAACCCTGAATAAAATACAGAATAGCAAACACTCCCAGTTAGAAAGAGGGAACTGCAGTTTGATTACTGGCCTAACTGTAACAGTAAATTAATATTACAGAGACTGAAAAGGTGATACTGAGAGACTATCAGCTTAATTAAGAGCCAGTGAAACCACAGAGCATGGCTGACTGGCATGTCCAAAGTCTACAAGGCTGAGAGGTGCTTACACAGAAATTAAAAGTAGTAAAATGGATGAAGAAACTTCATCGCTTTGTATGGCTGCTGCACCAGTGAAATGATGCTGCTATCAGCTTAGGGCACTGTAAATATCAAAGCCATGATATTCAAATCTTGCAAGTGTGGGTGTCCAACTTGATGCATCTGAGAGTTGCCTTATGGTCTCCCAAATTTCTCTATCAAATATAGAAATTACATTTCTTAGTGCGTGCAGTCGTGGTAAACTACCCCTTGTTGATCAGTTCCCCAACACCAGCTTCAAAACTCATTTGGGAAGCTCACTCTTGAGCACTGAGGTGTCCCCCTGCACCTTTTGAAAACACTGCCTCTTGCACATGTGCTCACAGCCCCCCACACACCCAACACTCAAATCACAGTGCACAGAATTAAATCTCCAAGCAGTCATCAGGGCCTGCTGCCCCACAGGCATCTCTCTCTATGAAATATGGCAAATGACAAAGATTGAACTCCACAAATATTATGCTTCATTTAGGAAAGAAAACCCAAAGTTGACACAGAGAAGTTTTCTGGAACTTTGTTATGCCTTGTCTTTGTTACAGGTAACAATTAAGTATTTCAGAGATAGGTAGAATGGGGACATCACTAATATCTAAAACTACCAAAAGCATTACCACAACACAATCTTGACTCCCAAAACTCAATATATTGACATCTCCCCTTGGATGACACCAAGGTACAATATTAATGATATAAGGGAAGAAGGGAACTTGTGGTTTCCTCTTTGTTGAATGAGAGATTTTCACTCAACAAAGCAATTTTGGAGAGTTGGTGGCTCTTTACAGCAGTGCTGGAGCCAGGGATCAGGTGTTTAGTGCTTGTTTCTGTAGATGAAGGTGTTGTTTTCTCACAATAACAGAATTAAACATTTTAAGAGCTGCCAAAATATCACACAGCAGTAGGAAAACCAGTAAATACTCAATAAAGGATCTCAGTATTTTAATGAGTGCACATTTTTAATCATTTGAAGAAATAAGACATAAGCAAAGACTTGCATGTTCTGACAGGGAATGTCTAGATGTTTGCAGCAAGAAGAGAAATTGAAGAGGGAATGAGGAGATGTGAATTACGATGTTTATAAGAAAATAGTTTCTTGGCAATGTTTCATCTTCTTTCTAACATGATTGCTGTAAGAATGAATAAGTGTTTTGCTTTTCAAAAAATAAAAAAACAAAATACTTTCAACAACAAAACCAAAGCCTCCTCAGTTCATTTTGCAAAAGAGCTTTCATGCAGACCTTTTACTGACCAGTCATGAGCCACAAGATTCTTATGACAAAGGCTTTGATGAGAGCAGGAAATGGCAATCAAAAGTCCACTCCTCAACAGTGACTTAAAGGATAAAGAAATGGTGATAACATGGCTGATTTTCCTGAGAACTTAAAATTGTGATTTTGGGGATTTTCTCAGATACCAAAGGGAGGTTTCTTGGTAGAATTTAAGAGCAAGAACATGAGCCAGGCAGCAGCAGTGGGCTGTTTACAGCGTGGCCCTCCAAAAGTACTCTAAATATCACTAATGCAGAGACAAGTAGTGAAGATGAGTGACTGAAAACCAGTCCCTCTCCATTGGAGTCACCATCAATAGGCCAAAAAACAGGAGCAAGACATGTCAAGGAGAATTAGGCTTGTGTATCCTCTTTGTGCTGCACTGACAAGGGCCACTTCTCATTTGAGAGCCCTGTAGACATATGAATGTGTCCAAAAATATAGAATAGAAAAGGCTGCATCATTTCTCTTGGAAAAATGAGATTCTGCTTGGAATTTCATGGGTACTTCCCATGCTCTTTGAGGTATGGATCCCAGAACAAGGCGTGTTGCTCTGTTTGTGGTCTTGACACTGCACATGAGGCAAGACCTTTGCTCTTCTGCCATTTCATATTTTTCTTTTTCCATTTTGCATTGCTGCTTTTTTCTCCACATTGTCTTTGGCACATTTTACAGAAAATACTGCTGAAGGCCTGCTCCTGGATTGGCAATGTAATCTACATGCTAAAATAAAGGGGTACATTTGATTTCTATTATTTCAAAATGTGGATGAGGTAGTCTGGATGTGGGGCCAGTTGGGGAGGAAGAGAAAATGTCTGCAACTCCAGTCTGCATTTAGTTTCATATTTAAAATATTGATTATGCCAAGGAGAGAGGAACAGTCAATGTCAACAAGACCGTTCAGCAAACGAGAACTCCAGAAGGGAACAATACAAACAGATTTATGACTTTTGATGCCAGGAAAGGGTTTTCAGATTCGATTTGCTTTGCTTATGCTACTTATTAAGAAAATTCTGCTGGACTAGTGCACAGTACATTTATTATTTTTATTCAGTGCTTTATTAGGAAACAGACCAGAAACTATTTGAAGATTCTTAACAAACATTCACAGGTGCATTATACTTGAAGATAACAGATATTTTTTACGTACTCTTCACTTGCAGCACAGTAACCTTGGTATGCCTAGGTTAACAATATGCCCTTAGTTTAAAAGGTAAAGTGGGATAAAGCAGCCTGTGAAGAATGTACCACAAATAAAATAAAAACAATACTCCTGCTCTTCCTCTGCAACTAGACTTGAAGGTAGCTGAAATAGCTATCAGCTTCATAAAATCAGATTTCCCCCCCATCAACTGATTTAATACAGATTATGGAAAGACTTTCTTGCTATCATTTACAAGTTCATGAAATATGACATTCTAAATTAAAGACTAAGACTGTCCTGTTTCTAAATGAGAGATAGCAAAAAGCCACCACAATGGCTCATAGCACACAGGTAATGCTGTAAGGAGTGGCTCCTTGACCCTTATTCCGTCATGCAGCATATTGTGACCTCAGAACTTAATTTTCCCTCTTCTGCAGCTAGAAAGGTCAGTGTTTTTACTTCCCAACCCTCCCCTCTTCTCCACATTTATGCAGAGATTGCCACAGAAGGGGAACATTCTGATTTCTGTGGGTTTTTTCAGTCTTTTGCCCAATTTATATTTTGGGCAAAATAGCACATATATGCTAAAAGGGAGTTGGATGAGAAAAGACAAGTTCATATTTAGATAAAAGTGGAGGGAGTTTTTGGTTTTGTTTTAAACAAATCAAGGCTATTTGGCAGGTATTCTTGATGTCTGAACAGTAACCGTTCCTGTTCCAAAAGCATCCTGACAGGATGAAATAGGCTGTTATTTAGCTATCTATAGTCAAAGTACAGATTAGTGAAAATTTTTGCCTGGCAGCATTTTAAAAGAGAGGAGCTGGGACCTCCATCAAAACTAAATCCACAGCGATGCAGAGGACAATGCTGGTCATATCTGAAAGGTGTTGTCCTTCCCCTCTACTAATACTCCTGCATTTTCCAAGCTGACATTTATCTAAATAATCCTGTCCATGCACTGAGAGCAGCAGTTTCCAGAGGAGGTGAAGGACATGTATTGCTGAGAGCAATCATGAGTTGCTCCCCTACAAGGGCTGTGCACCTGACAATCAATCCATAAACATGGCAGAGCGAGAGCAAAAGAGACCCTTTAAGTTATTTCCCCACATTTCAAATCCACTTGACAACAAATCTGAAAGTCAACTGTAATTTTAATCATCCAGTAATGTTTTATGTTAGCCAATTACAGGGCTCCAAGAGATTAGCTGAATGTTTCATGTCTGAAAAATATGTGACTGGGACTAATTCACTGGACCCTTCTCTAACCTGAGCTAGGTATAAATGAGTAGAGCTTCACTAAAATCAATCGAGCTGTATCCAGTTATACTGTCAAAGAAATTGGTGCTTTAGACTTAGGATAATTTTCCTAATAAAAATAAATTTTAACCAGTGGATTTTTTTGACTCATACTTGTAATCTAATATTTCAGGCAATATACAGACCTACTAAATCATCCGCTCTCCCTGCATGCATTCCAGATGAGCTTTGCTTTTTACATCCCTACCTACTAGAAAGAATGCTCATGAAACAACCCATAATTCAATTATAAGTACCTCCAGGAACCTTCTAATTATATGTTAGGCAGGTCAGAAATGAAATAGCCACGCTACCCTTTAGTCTTGGATAACAGACTTGAAACGGTGAAAAGAAAAGTTCATCTGTTCATTAAGAGGCCAATTGTAATACAGTTAAGGGCTCCAGCGAGCTGTTTTGTTGAGATCTGAATATCCGTGAAACAGGCCCCTCCAAAGCTGGAAGTTTAGCCAGCCTTTGCCTTTCAGCACAGAATGGGGAGCTGCTCTAGAGAGTAGGTGCTGTTCATTAGTCATTTGCTTTCTCTTACACTAAATTCGGTTCACGGGACTGGAATGAAAAACAACCACAGGTAGTTAAAGGTGCTATTCTTTTCTTGGAGATTTCCGCACTTGGTCTTAATTAAATCTCCCATAGGATTGCAGGGCTTTAAAAAAAAATTAATACAAAACAAGAACATGTCCATCAGGCAGGTTTTTCTAAGCTCTGACAGCTCTAAATGCAGGCAGCTGCAATACAAGCTTGTCCTCAAATCCTTGACAATGACCTCAACCTCAGGGTGAAAGATAATGCAGTTGCAATGCTCATTCTGTGTGGAGTGTCTACTGATCAGAGGCTTGTGGCAAAATATGTATATTTTTTTCTTATGATACACACTATTGTTCACTGGCAACTCAAGTGATACCACAACATTATCTCTGTGACAGTTTATTTTTTCATTTTTAAATGGGAGGGAATGGCACAAATTCAAGCAGACTTCTACTTCAACAGCTATAGAGAAATGACTTTGTAATGCCTTCCAAATTAACCCCTCCGAAGCCACAAGGCTGAAGGTGAAAAGAAAAATTAAGCAAACAAACAATCTAATCCTAGGTGCTTTATAAGGGGCTTCACACAGACACCTCTGCCAACAAGAGGGACATTTCCCAGTAGAGTGGTTCCGGTCACATTTAGCAAGGTATCATTTGGGAGCAGTATCCTCCAGTGCTGAAAAGTGTCACTTAACTGATTTCCTTGGAGTAATGGCAATTTACATCCTAAGGATCTCCCTCAAAGTGAGAATCTGCATTCAGTATTTAAAGGCAGATAAATTTTGAGCTAAGAAGAGAGACAGCCATGTAGGAACACTGTAGGGACCATAAATGACAAAGGAAAAATCCTATAGTAAGACTCCAATATTAACATTTTTTAAAATTCTTTCTTAATTATCATTGATATTTCACTAATAAATTAAATACATTTAGGAACAGGTATGGGAATATATTCTGATTTAATCTGGGGGTGCAGTTGGCCCAGAACTGGGGAGGGGATGGATGGGTTCGGGGGCAGCAGCACTGCCTGTGCTCCACAAGGACAGAACATATGGAAATCTGAGCTGCTAAATATCAAAGTCTTTGTCGCTCAAGTGCAAACTGCAATTTCTGTCAGTGTCTAACCTGGCTGGATTTTGAAGGTTTTCACAATAAAAGGCATGTTATGACATAAAGGCTGTCCCCTCACCAACCTTCAAGTCCCTGTTCTGAAGCCTGGGCAGAGCAGACCTGTTCAAAAAGAGCAGCACGATTGCACTACTTGCAAATATTTCTCACAGGAGCGTACAAAAATAGTAATTTCAAGTGACACTTGTTAAGCACGGTATTTCTCACAAAGGGGAAAAGCTTTTTTCAAAGGCATTCTGAACAAAAATAGGAAGAGACGTGGATAGGGCAGAATGCACTTACACTACACATACCTTTTGGTGGGTGTGCACTCTGAACATGTCTCTTCTTATTCAAAGAGCTGGGATTTTTTACATTACATTAGTCAGCTCAGAAGTTAAGGGGGAAAAGAACCATTTTCATGTGGGAGCTAAAATTAAATAATTTAATGCTTAAATGAAAACAAAAAAAAGTTTATTCTGGATTTATTCAAATATTTTATCATAGAAAGGTTTGAGTTGAAAATGAGATTCTTTAAAAATAGTCACATGAAATTAAGCTAAATTTGACCTTGAAAAGATATGCAATTTTGTTAGTGAAAGACCCAAGGAATATTTTTCGTATGTCAAAAAATAAAAAAAAAAGAAGAAAAAATTAAAATGGCCAAAAATCACTTGACAATTTTGACCCAGATGTGCATAGAGATTTATTTGCTTTGTTACAGTTTAATATTTTTTCCAGAACAAGTCCAACCTGCTTTTAGTACTGGTGGGATTCTGAGAAACCATCATGTTATCATAATTTTTGAGCTGATTTTACAAACTGATGCCAGCCTAAAAAATATTTAATCATATGCAATAACTTGAGCTTTATTTACATATAATAAGTATTCAAAGATGTGGTTGTGTCTTTTCTTTTCTTATGAGAAACCAGAGTCAAAGACACAGTTTGTTTGTGCAGAGGGAAACTTTGTGTTAAAGCATTGAGTTTTTTTAAAATTTGGTCCAATAACAAATTATTTATGCATAGCTACAAGTGTTAGTGTGTAATATTAACCATTTTTATCTGCTCTCTTCTCAGTCCATTATTTCCCTACTGAAAAAAAGACTGGTCTTCCAACAAAAATGGAAAAATTTGGAGATAAAGTCCTGGTCTCCCTTCATTTTCTGCCCACACCTGTTTCAGATGAACCACATCAGACAGATCCATAATCCTCATCTGTGGGATATGACCCATAGATTAAAATAATCCTGTAGAAATCTATAGCTCCTGTTTTGTCCAGTGCCTCATGCTTTTTTATGCCATTTTTCCACTTCAAATATGTGTTTCTGCTTTTTTCCAAAATGCTATTTACTTGTGATTGCTATTTGGTCCATTTTTAATGATGTTTTTAGAATAAGTCTCACTAGATCCTGCCAAAATATTTCACTGCTCCATTAAATTCTCTTCCAAATATTTCAAGATTTTAGTTTTAGTTTTATGATTTTTTTTCCTATTAACTATAAATCCCACAGTAAAATTGGAGGAAAAATAGAATAGAAAAATACAGTAACTAGGAAGGTATACGGAGAACGTGTTAACACCATATTGTCAGACATTTATAAACTTCTTCCAATGAACTTTGAATTACCCTGATCCTTTCATATTTTTCAGTTAACATACATACATCTGCTCTGCCATGTAATCAACTGATTGTTACACAAGCATTTGCTGAAGCTATGACAAACCCAGATTTATGAGGTCAAGCAGTTCAAACTTAATCCATTCAATAGCTGCAATTTATCGTCTGATGATAATTGTATACACAAACATTGTAATGATTTAGATGACATAGTGTAAAGATGAAATCCGTTTATTTTAAAAGGGTTTCTAACCCCTAAAACACGTTGCCATGAACACCTTTCTAGGTCTGCTTTTAACAACATCGTTATTATTGTTTTATTGATCAGGATTTTTATTACTGATTTGACACTTATATTTCACACTAATCGAAAAAGGTGTAATTTTTCTGCACGTATAAGACCGTAATTAATTATATCATTATTGTGTTTTCAATTCCTTCCATTTAAAGGGGCCCAGAAAAGAGTGCTTAATTTATCATACATGTATTATAAGGAATATGTAAACCTCTTAAACAGACAGAGAGCATGATCCTTTTGGAGATGATGGGATATGACACAGGCACTGTATTTATAGATTCTTACCTCTATAGTGACCTGATTTTAGAGTGACAACTATTGCAGAATGGGAGAGTAAATTAACAGCTTCGAAAGCTTGAGTATCTAAAACAATTACTATTCATTACTTTTATAACACTTAATAGTGACCATTCTCTAATGCTTTCAACAGATAAGGAAACAACCTGCAGAGAATTATATGGCAGAAGAATGGTGTTATGTATATTATATCATATGTGTAATTCTATATGTGCATTTATATATTTTCAGCTCACAGACTTAGGAAACAATTGCTACAAATGGGCAGCAGCTGTATTCATCTATTTCTTCTAAACATAAAACATGTTAGTGACTGTAAATTTCAGAGAAACTCTAAAACAAGTAGCTAAATGTGAAATTTAAATTGATCTTTGGTTTACTGCCATTGATTTTGTCAATTTTCTAAATGTAACAGTGTTCACCACTGGGAACAGAAACCTGTATATATATCAGCAAAATTTATGCTTTCAACCAACATAAACTTCACAGGAGGAATGACAGTCCTTGCTGCATAAAATAAAATGCTTGTGAAGTGAAGGATTTTCTTCTCTAATTAGATACTGTATATTTTTTCAACATCATGTTAGTAAATTTGCCACATAAATTTAAATGCTATTAGCAATATTGCCTACCCATACTCAATTCAGTTTCCTGACTACAGATTTCTACAAGTAATTTGTGATAATGGTACTAACCCATACGATTAATTCACACAAACAAAAACCATTATGGGTACTCACAGAAAAATACCTCTGAAGTGTTTCATAAAACTGTCAACATAAGCATAGCCTAAACTAGCTGATACTTGCACAACTCTAACATCACTTGTTGTTTTCACAATTAAAATACAGTAGACTTATATTTCATACTGTGGTAGAACCATGAATCCCCAAACACTATTGCAGTGTGCAAATTCCACTTGCAAGAGGGGGTTGCTGAAACTGATGCAAGAGAAGATATCTCACATTTTTCAGGCTGTTTCTCTGAGTGGCAAGTATAGGATTTTGCTGAAATGCTGTTTCAGTTGGCATTAGGAACGCCCCCTCGCCCAGCCCAGCCTGATCACTTGGGGAGAACATCACAACTGTCCCAGAATGGGAACCCCAGTGCATTTATTTCCTCAGCATTCAAACCAAACCACTTGCAAACTTGCGTCAGGGACAGCAAATGTGTGGTGTGGGAAGCAAGCATACAACCTACTTTAAAACACTAAGTGAAATAAAATCAATGGCTGAGCTCATTTTGTGCTAATAGTCTTCAAATGCCTTCATTGTTTCACTGTTCTTAAGCAACACTCAAGACAGGCACATGCATAAGGCTTTGTATTATCAGCCTCAGAAAATGAACTTTTTTTTGCTGGTAGAATGTCTGATAAGGTATTAGTACACAAAAACATTTGCCTCAAAAGATAACATCACTTATCTTAGTATTGTAATTCACTGGGTGGTGAAAAGATCCCCCTCATATTAATCTATCTGCTACATAAACACGTGCAGTCAGTTCACAGAAAACACATTTGTCTCCTTGAAAAGTGATTTTTAAATAGCATTACGAGCCCTACTTTGTTTTAAGACCTTTACGAGCCAACCTGCAAAACGAACACAAGGGAGCAGAGCTCCAGCCACACTTTCTACTGTCCATAGGCACAGGACAGCTGAGCCCCAAGGATGGGGCAGCAGCCAGGGACACTGCTCATCATTGCTGCACCTCCAAACTGCTCCAGGGACACTGACCCAGCTGGGGAGCCAGCAGTGCTCCCCTCTGGAGCTTCACTTGGAGGCACACCAGTTCCTTCTGAGGATGGAGCAGCACGTGTTCATTCCCTAAAAATGTGAGACAAGGTGAAGGGATGCTGGTGTTGCCTCCCTGCACTGGAGGTGACACTTGGGAAGTGCCCCCAGCACTGCCCAGGTGTGACCTGTCCCACATGGCCCTGGACACCCCCAGCCAGTACCCCAGGGGTCTGACAGGCTGCAGGGGAGGGTGGCTGGGGTGCAGCTCCCCCAGGCAGAGGAGACATTTCCTGGGTGTAGCTCATTAGCACAGAGAGGTTTTGCCAGTGCCAGCTTGTGCTGTGACTCACTGCTCTGCTCTCCTGCAAAACCAAGCACTGACTCTGTAAAATGATTTGCAAACAAATGCTCACAGGTAGGATGATAAATCCAATGCAATTCCAAACCATACTTAGCAAAGAAAGACTTCTCTGACTGTGCCATGGACAGTCCTTGACCTGTCCTTGTGACATTCACCCAGGAGCACACATGGAAATCCTCGGGTCCGTCAAGGTTAGGTCAGCTCTTGGCATCTCCAGAGGCAAAACTGGCTCTTCACAGCACCCAGCTTTCTGCATTAGGCAGAAGGGGAGTAGGATTTTTAGGCTGTAATGCTTTAAACTCCTGCTGCCATCTCCTGTAAGTACTTGAGTCCATTACTGGATGCCACTCACAGATTTCCCTGGTTATGGTGCTTTTCCCACCTCTGGCCATGCAAGGACACACAGCCCAGCTCCCTCCTGCCCAGCCTTTGGGTGAGGGTTGCTTTGAAAACAGATTTTTAAATTTTTTTTAGTCGCTTTCAAAATTCTCAAAGTAGAAAATGCCTTATGGTACAGCTGGGTACAAAATGTTCTTCTGGCCCTTTGAAGGGGCAGGGAAGAGTCTCCCAGATAAAGAAAGACACTTGTGCCTGGACAGATGAGCAGACAACACCATTAACTCTGATAATGCCACTGGCAACTCTCCTGCACTTCTGGACACACACATTTCCCTGGGACACCAACCCAACCACTCCTGTGTTTTGCAGGGCAGCTGCAAGAGCCCATCTGGCTGGAGGTCTGTGTTTCAGAAGGGACGGTTACAACACAGCCACAAGATAAACAAGCTCTAATATCTTGTTTTTGCTACTGAACTCCTCTTATCAGCACTGACTGACATTTGGTGGGAGCTCTCGTTTTCGTACACTCAAGTGCTATTGTGCATTTTCTGATAAGGAACCTCAGTAACAGAAGTGTACATCTGAGAGTGACAGAAAAACCTCCTTCTTTTGTAGCAGTCTGACTGCATTCCCTCTTCCACCAGTGCTGCAGCAGCTTAGGAGCTCCTTCCAGTTTGCAAAGGAAAATGGGAGGATCAGAGTCACACAGTATCTAAAAAAAAAAGTCAGTTGAAGAATCTGGCAGAAATATTAGAGATAAAGTTTTCATTTTGCCAGAGCAAAATGAATTTTTTTACTTATTTCCTAAAGATAAATGTATCTGTTTGGATACAATCTCGTCTTACCTGCTCTGCAGCACATGTGATCACCTTTGGCTTCCAAAGCACCACACTCATCCTAACAGCAAAATTCTGTTTTTACAGTTTTACATATATATAACAAATCCCTCCACTCTGAGTAAGAGTGAGGCAATGGGACCATGGTCCTGATTTCTGCAGCAGCAGAACCAAGGTGGGAACCAAATCTTCAGTGGAAAGAGCCTGCACCTCTTCTGTTTTCTTTTATTTCACCCTCCATCATTGTCAGGAATTTGTTTCATTAAGTTTTTCTATCTATCTAAATACTCTCTCACAAGCCAGATCCCACATTGCTGTGGGTATTTTCACCTCTCCTAATGTGGAAAGTGTAGGGTCTTAAGAAGAGCATGAGCCATTTACCACCAAAGTCCAGCCCAGATAATGCCACAAGGCATCCTGAAGCTTCAACAGTCTGAAGAAAAGCAGTAAAGAGGTTTTCTTTCTGCCAGCTGCTTTGTAGAGGCAGTGGTGAAGGTCTCACCCCTGGGTGGAGGATCTGATCAGAAACTGGGTGCTCTGGGGACAGCCCAGGCACATGGGGAGGGATGCAGAGCCACCCTGAGCTCCCAAGGGATGCTCTGTCTGATCATGGTCCCTGTGCTGCAGCATTTCCTGGCTGCTCTCCCCGGGCAGGCCAGAATGGATGAAGGGTTTGAGGTGGCAGCAAGGCTGAGTCATTCCCAATCCGTGCCAGGGCAGGCAGGGTGCTGAGCTCAGCTTTCTGTTGTTCTCAGGTACAAGTCATAGCTGCTTGGCCCTTTTTTTCCATCCTCCCCTCCCTAGAAGATTCTTTGAGGCAGGGAGTTTGAGCTGCGCTTACCTGGAGCTCTTGTTAGCAGAAGGTACAAAGCCAATTACTTATATTTTAAAATAGCCTGAAAGAATATGCTTTCCCTGTTTTTGTTTATTTCTTTTTCATTGCTGATTGCCTGGTGGTACTGGCTGAGACAACAATCAAAACACCACCACTGTTTCATCAAACATTCTTGGCTTGCTTGTGTTTGGTAGCAATCTGGAGATGATGGAATGAGATGCTACCTGGGGACAAAGGGAACGTTCACCTGACCACATCCCAGGCATGGAGCACGCTGCTCCCTCCCAACAGCAGGAATTAGAAAAGCACCAGGTGGAGTTTAACAAATGTTACCCTTTTACTAGAAAGTTCCATATGCTCTGCGCACAGATTCCCCATGTCAGTGAGGAGCAAACAGGAATGAAGGAGAGCCCGCAGCGTCGCAGCCGCCAACTGTGCAGCTCTCCATGGTGAGACCTTCACCTGTCTGAAGAGAGACCAAAACGCCTCAAAGGTGCTTTACAAAACACACAAGTGGCCGTGTCATTGGCCACAGGTGAGCAAATCAGGAGGATTTAGAAATGTCCAACAATACACCTCAAAGCTTCGCTCTGATGAGAGAAGAATCCTTCGCTCATGTGAAGGATGTCACATCTGCCTGGGGAACAGGTGTCTGGAGAGCACCACTGAGCTCCTTGGCTCTTATTCAGTGGAAACTTTGGACTTCAAACACTTCAGCCATCAGAAGTGGGTGCCTCTGAGAGAAATATAGCTGCCTTTTCATTTTGTTTCATCTTTCAAAGCACATTTGAATAGTTCAATTTTGCAGCAGTCAGGGAGGAGTGCTAGGACAGAGCCATGCCTGCTATCTCCATGTCTTCAGATATATTTTAGGGGTAAAGGGGAATTTTAGGAAGGAATTCATAAACTATATGAAAGGAAGACTTAGGGGCTTTTCAGCCACTGTGTTTGGGTTATTAAAATATGCTTTGTTATCTTCACACATAGTAGAAGCTTTATAAATTATTCTTATGGAGATGATTCCTTGTTTTAATGACTGAAAAGCCCTAAAGTTAGATGATGTTTTGATTGCTGCTTTCTCTCGGTAAGTAGCAACAATACCTCTGCTTCTTAGGAAAATGAATATTCCCATATTTTCCCCAAACCAACCCAAACTGCAGATATGAAGGCAACACCAGAATTTCTCTTTATTTTTCAAAGTCTGTTCAGAGAGCAACCTACCAGAATACACCAATACAGTAAACTGCTAGACAACTACTGTTCAAAGATGATGAGTGGAACTGTGCAAAATACCCAGAAAATAAATTCTTTAACATGTTAAAATATTTTGTGTAGATGGTTGTGCTCTGCCTGTATGCAGTCTGCTCAGGATATAGAAGAGAAAGAGAAAATCTATGCATCCTTGACTTTCTGACCGGGAAGACATTTCAAAGCTCTGTTATTAAGGACTGAACTGGCATCTTATGTTTCTTAAGACTTAAGGTCCATCTGCAGTGTCCTGAGCCAGCCATGGAAGATGGAACATCTTGGGACACTGCAGGGATTATTTGGGAAATTGTCAGTGCTTCCCTGGTTGCATTGGCACCAGCACAGCTGTACAGAGGGAAAGAGGAGAGAGAAAATAGGGACCTCCCTCCCCTGGGGCCACCAGTGTGTCACACAGGCTGGGTTAGGAATGACAGTGACATTTCCATCACTGCTGCCAGCAGCACGTGTAACCTCTACAGGACATGGGGACATCTCCAGGATCAGAATGACAGAGCATCCAACCTTGGACTCAGGAATCTTGTCCAATCTTAAGGGATTTAGAAACACAGGGAAGACAGTTTGTGGCTGGCTTTTCCCTCCAGTCTTCCTGAAAGTTTGATAAAAAACCAGCACATACACACAGACTCATGGACTAGGGGTGTCTTTCCCAAACACCTCTTAAATATTTCTATATCACAGTGACTATTTGATACCAGTACTGTCTCTTCTAGGAATTCTGGTCATTAAGGGGAAAAATAGAAAGCAAAGTGTTTTGGAGAAAGAATTGTAAATATCTCAGTACCTATAACAGATTCTGAAAAATTTATCCTGCCAAAAATCAGGTGTAAGATTTTGAACATACAAACATGATGGTGGATTTTTAATGAATAGAAAATGTTTTCTTCTTAAAGTACCAGGAATAAATAATTTTGTAGTGCATAAAGTTATTAGTAAAAAAAGTGTTTGTAAAATGGCTCGTGGATGTTTTTTCACCAGTTTTCAACACAACATTAGTAAAGTCAAACTCATTTTTCCAGAAATTTGCCGAGCAAGAGTAAATTTAAACAATAAGTTATTCTCAAAGCACTATGGAGTGCCTCACCACCGGACAGGGCTGGCAGATGCGTGTGTACATTGGATGATTTTGAGAGATAAAAGCACATGTTTGGGGGTTTGGTAAGAGGCATACTTTCCACAGGATGAGATCTCTGATACCCATTATTTGTTTTGCTCTTGCCAAGTTAGAGAAGTTTCATGCACAATAACAACTGTTTAATCTGTTAAAACATTTACTTAATATTAACAATATAGAGTGCTACTGAAGGCTGATTCTAATGCAAAAATACTGTATTTCCTATAAGACTAATATAAGTTTCATTAAGCTCTTTACAAAAAAAAAAGATATTATTAAGAAAGTTATTTACCTAATCATCTCTGCATCAGTATCACTAATGTAGAATTTTATTTAGGTCCAATATACACCAGCACCAGAATAGGTCAGGTCTTAGGTGAATCCTGTGGCTTTCCATTGCAAAACTGGTCACTGAAACCCCACATGGACAATGGCAATGGCATCAACCTAATGGTATCAGTCACAGCCTTTCCTGTCATGACATATAAGGATCAACCTCAAATTACAGGATGGTGGGGCTGTGGTGGGGTGTTTTTTTGTGGTTTTGTTTGGTGGTTGGTTGGGTTTTTATTCAGATTTTTATCAGCTGGCTGCCTTTTTAAAAACTTATCTATAGATTTTATAGGGTATATTTATCCAAGTTGTTATGGCAATGGTACATTAGAAATCAAATGATGTATTTGTTGGCATGACAAAATTAATTGTTGCCTAGGGTCTGGAACAAACAACAGTAGAGATAACATGCCACTAATGTGGCTTGTTTGAAGTGACAGTACTGTATCAATTAAATTGAGGCTATGGTACACAGCCTGCCTAAGCTATTTAGCTGATGCTTGAGGATGTGAAACTTTATATCCTGTGTCAGGTTAAAAATGGATAGACTGACTGTGTTAATGAGGAGCTGGAATTTACCATTTTTCTGTAATACACACTCACTTCCTTGTCCAGTGTTTTGTACTCTTGTTTCCTTCCTCAAATGGGAACACGAACAATATTTCTGTCCATCCCATAGAAGCAGCATTATGTGAGTCTATTTTTCTTCCAGGTGTGTAGTGGACTAAATTAAATTTTGTCTCAGCTTAAGGTAAGCATAAGTCACAGTGTTCTAACATCCAGGCATCAAACTCACAGGAAAGGCTGGAGCTGCAGGGTTCCAGACCATTGCCTAAAGCCCTTTCTTTAGGATTCCTCATCATGTCTCCAGTTTGGAAGTGCTTATAATCAAAAATTTGTGGCAAGGTGATCTCCTGACTAAGGGATACAGAATTACTGAAGTTCAACTCTGCAAAGAGGAAACAAATGCCAGGACAGCCCTCTTTTGGAGGGATTTAGTCGGTGTATTAGGCTTAGCACAGATCTTCGGAGACGAATTCATTTCATCTGCAGAATAGGACGTAAATCTCTCTGTAAGGAACATCACTAACAACACTCATAGGTGCTGTGGAAGCTTTTAACCCTTCACACACAACGTGATCAATGGACAAACTCAACTCCCAAAATCTGTGAGGTGAATTGTGCTCATCAGGTGAAGCCTCCAGGGTCTGGCAGTGTGAGCCACATCCGCAGGAGAGAACATTTCAGTCCCACTTTCCCTGAGTTTTGACCCTTGGTCCTGTGGAGTAAAGGCATCTACAGACCCATGTACTTGTTCCAGTGTGTTATCTCAGCTGATGCTGACAGATGCTGACATGAGATACATTTTGATATGAAAACATCAAGGCTCTTATCTGTTGCCCAGAGAAAACACTTTTTGCTTGAAAAATGCCTTTTTTAAAAATTTTCCATACCAGGGTGCAGCCAAGCCATGTGAAGGAATGCACCTTTCAACCATATATTCAAATGCACTTTTCAAACCATACATTCAAAACCAGAAATCAGCTGTTGGAAAAACCAGCACGTATAACATAATACAAAAGATTTTGGCCCACAAGTGTGGCCAAAAACCAAAATGAAAGCAGAGTAGCTGCACACAATTTTATTCCATCGTTTCCTAGGAAAACGCATGTTTCACCTCTATTCTGCTGCATGCAGCCAAATTTTCCATACAGCTGCATTTACAGCATAATGCAGTCACTGAATGCAGCTGTGATACCTTATAGGAACCTCTAATAAGACATCCTAACTTTTGTGCCCATCCACCAGGAATGTGCTGCCAGGAGATATCATATTTACAATATAAAAGGGGACGTATTTTAGATTTGTCCCAATTAACCTTGTAACGAGATGTATTGGAGTGCTTATTAATGACAGTAATGAGATGCAGACCAGACAATGTATAAAACATCATTGGCATATAAATTGAATTCATATACACAGATACCTTTATGCACTGGACACGGAGAGAAATTATGAAGAGGCAATTTTGTAGGGAAAAAAGGCTAATCAGAAAAAAATTCAATACTTTTCCTAGCTTGTATCCATCAATGTTAGGCAACCTGTTTACCCACTGACTCAGGAATTGTTTCCATTGCTTTTACCACACAAGTCACAGAACTAATTTTATGATGGTTCTCTTGGAAGTATTTACTACAAACAGCAAATATCCATTATCCTTGAACTATGTATTGTTCTGTTTAATTTACTTTGGTATAGATGCACAATTTAGAAATATAACATCTTCTCTCTCTTTTGAAAGCTACTCTAAATGTAAGTTTATCTCTCATTGACATTAGATTTAATGATCTTATTTAAAAAGATCACACAAGTCTAGATTTTGTACGACAGCATAAGAACCCTAATTCCCTGTCTTAAAAACTACCATTCCCAAGTTTTGTGAAAATATCCACTTAAAATACACAGATCTACTCATGTGAGCAAACTTATTCACAAACTCAAGTGTCCTGTTCTACCATCACATATCTTCAATAAAGTTATGGCTAAATCCCATCCAACTTGGAAAAAATCTAAGGCGTGCCATAAACAAAATGGGGACTTAAGAATGATTGTCATGGCCAGCAATAACAGCAAACTGATTGCCATGCTGAGCTTCATAATAGCATTTCACTTTCTTTTCATTATTGGAATTATAATAAACAGATAAATTACCTCCACACATCGTACACAAACAGCTAAGTAAGCATGGCTGAAAAAGTCAGAAAATCACACTATCAGGAGAGTGATTGGATCTCAAAGGATAACAGGAATTATGTACAGTAAAAGCAATAGCTCATGCATGACTTATAGTGATCAGGAGAGGCAGGAGGCAACCAAATAAAGCCTCAGATACCTCAGAGTTTTTCATATTATTACAATCGTATCCTGCCGTGTTACTTATTACTTCTTTAAAATACTAAATGATGGGAAAGTATTTTTTTCAGTGTTGTTTAACTCTGAAAACCACCACACCTCCCCAAAAACTTTAATCCCCCCGCTTTTTGTTTTTTTAATTAGTCAGAAGGGGAGGAGGAATAAATAAGTGGGAAGAGGAGAGCAAGGCAGCAAAATCTCAGGACTTCATGCAGTGAGTCAGACAAGTTGCAGAGGTGAAGGACAGGCCTCCAAAACATCAGAGCCTGTCCTCTGCCCCATCCCTCTCTGCAGGGCTCCATGAGACTGTGCCAGGGAAGGGAGCAGGAGCCCAGAGACCAGGTGCCACCAATCCTGCCATCACTCAGCCAGCACTGGGGAGGTCAGGGTTGCTCAGCCCCCCAGAGTCAGAACCTCCCAAAGGAGGTTTCCCCCAAGATCTGTACAATATTTAGCACAAGGGTCCCACACATGGGTGTGGAAGAGCCCTTGCCCAAGGATATAATATTGTAATACTATAATCCACATGGACAAATAATGGATGAGGCCACTCTGAAACCCCACTGAAGGGAAAGGGTCAAGTCTTCTGGTCAGTGCCCTGCAATAAGCCAGTGATCTGCATTTTCACCACATGGATTTAAGCTAAACTCATGCAAGATCAGTATTTTTCCCCTAATGCCACAGCTTCTGCTCAGCACAGGTTTGAAATCTGTGCTGTGAAGGAAATCCATTCCCACAAACTCATATCTCAGACTGGTGCCTTTTTTCTAAACTGCCGTGGAGTTTTTAAAGTCTACAAAACTGAGCACGTGATCATGAAATGTTCAGTATCACACCATGTGCTGTTTGTTTCCAGTCCATCCTCTGAGCTGCCACAGACAGGTTTAGGGGAAGCTGTCTGGGTTTTACACTCCTAGAAGATTTTACTGCTCCTTCACTAAGGGCTTTAAATATGACCTGATGGCTACTGTGCACAGTACCTTAACTTCTCCATTTTATAATACAATATTACACTGGTGAAATGATAAATGCAAAGCAAGGCATGACTGAGTGACCAAAGTACTGGGTTGGGACTACCTAAGCTGCCAGATCCACAGCAGTGTATCAACAGTGTCAAGCCAGCCTTTCTCCCTCAACTTAAATAAATTAGGCCCCACGTAAACCATTATATGGAGTCTTTCACACTTGTCTTTGGAAAGAACTTGTTCATATGGCCAAATCTATTACCACTTTAAATTCTTTTTATAAGAGAAAAATTTATTTCAGTGCTCTTGCTTCAAGTGTCACAGCCATGTGTTATTCTGTGGAAAGCTGTAGCTTTCCCTTTATCTGGACCACTACAGACCTGGGCTTGGCACCTTGACATACAGCAGGCCCCATGCTGAGAATCAAGTGGGTGCTAAAGCCTATTGATATTTCTTTTGCTTTATACTCAGGGTTTGTGGAAGTTTTGCTCAGTTTCTTCTCATTTAGCAGAACAGAAAACTGATTACCATCACGAACTCCCCTTAATATGCAGTTATGACTGGAAATAGGAGATCCAGAAAAACAATTAGCAAGCAGACTAATTGCAATGGGTACATTAAATGCCAGGAGATGAGTGGCATCAGGAACCAAAATATGTGTTTCATAAATTCTAGTTTTTAATTCAGGGATTTGTTTGTTCTTTGCTCATGAAAAATCTCAGCTAAGGGAGCTAGGCACAAAAATCTTGCTACTGAGCAACAAAAAAGCTAAATTAGCTATTGAGTACCCATTGCCAAGGGCAATACATTCAACAGAGGATATGATGACAGATGAATCCTCACTATACTCTCACTCTACAAAATAAGTGTACAGTGTCTTAGCTAGTTTCATTCTTGCTCCAGCCACCTTCCTTCCACAGCAGCTGCTTGCAGCTCTGTCAGTGAAAGCCAAATAGAGGTATGGTTTCCTGTCATTAATATGACAGAATCACTCCAGTTTTCAGCTGACAGCATTGGATTTTTATGGCTGTTCATGCCTTTTTCTTTCCTGCTCCTCCTTTGTATTTATTTTTTTCCCTGGGAACTTTATTCTCTTCCTTTCTCTGTTTCCCCTATTACTGTCCCTTGAGCCAACACAGATTCCTACACCTTCTACGTCCCCTTTTTCACCTTTCACAGAGGTTGTTTTTTGTTCCAGACAGCAATAGAAATGAGGCAATGACAGCACAAGGTGACTTCATTCAGTCCAGCATCTTTCAAACAGATTCAAAACACAATCCTGTGATGAGCAACACAATTTCAGCACTAAGAAACAAGAAAAGACTGCTCTGGTATGGGTAAGACTCATCAAAAGCCCAACAGGAAGACAAGTTTGTGAACCTTGTGGTGGTGGGTACTCCTGGAAGAGCTGATCTTCCATGAAGTGAGAAGCTCAGGTGATCCATAGCTGCCCTAACTGCACCCTCAAATGGACATTTCTGCTGTCAGTCCTTGTCAGGGATCCAGCACCTATCAGCCACTGCCAGCCAAAAAATGCCATCCATTATGTACACCAAAACACCATAAATTTCACCTGTCTCCATGTTTTTGCTTGGGATGTCAAAGTCCTGAAGCTGCTCATGGGCTTGGCATGGGGCCTTGCAAGAAAAACACATTGAGATCATTCCTCATACAGGCACAAACCTCGTTGTCTTTCTCGCAAGCACAGCCCTGACCACAGCCATGCCTGCACAGAGCAATTACCCACTGTGCTCCAAGATTCAAATCAAACTTTCCCTTTAAGCTAAGCAAGCACATTCCTAACAAAGCCATCAAACCCATCAACAAGCTTGCTAATTATTAGGAAATAAAACCATGGCCCGTGCTCCGAGGATTCTGAAATTACCAGAGACCAACAGCGAGATCCAGCAGGAAGCGCATGAAAGTACCTTTGTTAACGTTCTTTTTATTCCTTCATCAAATTCATTTTGTTTAGAAAGAATATTTCTCCTTATTTCCTTTTGCCAGATAAGCCCAGAACTGGGGAGCTTTTTTAACAAGGGCTAGAAAACAATGTAGAGCTTTGGAAAGAAACCATGTTTAGACAGGCAAACCACGGATAGCAGCGATATTGTGTGTGTCAGGCAAGAGAAAGGAGGGACTACAAACTAATAATGACAGGGCTATTTATTACTGAATAACCAGCCTCTAATTTTAGAAACATAAGATCTCCTATTTTCTATTGTTCATTTTAATTAGTATTTTCCCTAAATAGTCTCCCTCTTCCTATATGCTATTTATACAATTGCAGAGAAAATATAAAGTACATGCAATGTTAGCAGAATGGCAACAAAACATGCTGTGAGTGGTATGGGAGCTGTGCATTGTCTGCAGCAGGGACAATCTAGGAAATGATTTTGTCTTTTGCAACAGGACATTTTTATTTCCTCTGAGAAAATTTTTGGCCTTTAGTATCCCACCATAACCCCCCACCCCATAGACACAGAGTTACATGAAGTATTTTGAACCCTGTAAGCAGGATGAAGTAGGTAAATATTTCTGTGAAGAACAGCCTTGAGCAGCTGGAGGAATCAGCCCTGAACTGGGCTCTCTCTCTTTAAAATTCTTTTAGTTCTTTTTTTTTCCTTACCAAGCTGACAAAATGCTTGGCAGTGGCTCAGAGGCTGGTGCACTGCAAGATATCCTGCCTTGCTGTTTCCTTGCACTTCCCTCATCTGCTGTAACCACTTGTTTCTTGACATAAGTAGGTGAGAAACCTGTGATTTAATATGCAGGGGCCTTCAGCTACGCCCTTCACTCACACAATGAAGGGCATTTGGAAAAGGGATATTTTCATCATGGGCAGACAGGGTTTGTTTACTCTCAAAGAACCTAAATATGCTATTCAGAATGATGCTGGTTTTCTCCTTCATTTTCCTGTAAGATGGCACAAAATTTTCTGCCTGATGGCAAAGAAGTCAAACAACCATAAAAATGGCTGGACTGGGAAAAATTCCTTCTCACCCTGGGTCTGCCTCCACCTCCAGACATAAGTAGATGCCTGGGCAGTAAACAATGACAGGTCAAGTTTAAATAAAACTTTTTCCCTTAATACTACTTAGCTCTGTGCATGTGCAATTAGTCATGTGCAATTTCCTTCTTTTAACAGCAATCTGTGGATTCCTCCTCCAAGAACGTCTCCAGTCTCCACCCTTTCTGCAAGGAGCTTCTCAAAAGCCTACAAAATTTTTGTATGCTTGAACTCAGCTCTGCTAAATTATTTTGATCTGCACCTATGACGCACTTGCATACAGGGACTTAAGGGCAGATTTTCTCTCCAAAAGCTCCAATGCCTTCACTCTTATTACTGCTAACTGAAAATCCAAAATAAAGGAAAGTAAAGGAAATAGAAGTGGCAAATGTAAAGGTGAACACAAAGAAGTGCAAACTGACTTCCTATAGGAAAGTGATGCTGCGGGGCTTAGGTGCTTCTGCTCATTTGTCCCAGCTCCCCATCACACACAACATTTCCATAGGGAATTAATGTGTATTTGACACTATCAGCTCTTTACAAATAGGAATGGGAAAGGTGTATTTGGTTCATAATGCAGGGGCTCCAAAAAAAGGGTCCAGCCAGAACCAAATTATACAGATCAATGTAAAACGCTACTTATTTCTGAAAATGATTCAAACTCAAATATTTCAATTTAGTGCATCTCCACGTCTTATAAATGCATATCCTGGGAGGGGAAAACAAATAAATAAACAAAATCTGTAAGAGCAGTGGAGATCTCAGCATAAAAGTTAAGGGGGAAAGGGTTTAAACTGAAAGAAGAGAAATTTAGATTAATGTGAGGAAGAAATTCTTCCTTGGCACAGGTTGCCCAGAGAAGCTGTGGCTGCCCCATCCCTGGAAGTGTCCAAAGTCAGGTTGGACAGGGCTTGGAGCAATCTGTGATAGGGGAAGACATCTGCCCATGGAAGGGGATGGAACAAGATGATCTTTAATGTTCCTTTAACCCCAAACCATTCAGAAGTTCAATGACAGAATATTCTTCCCTGGGCTGCTCGACCCCCAGGACCTTCCTGCCTGCCTGCACTCCTGAGGGCTTTCAGGAGAGCATTTCCCACCGCCAGGACAAACTGCGGTTGGCTGCTCATCCCAAAGTGACAAGAAAGCAGAGAAAGGCAGTCCATGATGGGATGTTTTGCCCTTGGGCAGGACTGAAGCTCGTTTGAGGACTCAGGCATTTCCCTCATTGACAGACTCGCTTCAGCAGTCGCCAAAAGTGCAGTGCAAGAGCTGGCAAAAACCAGCTGAAATTCAGTTTCTGTTGTGTTGTGCCATGATCCTCCACGAACTGTTGGTGCCAAGTTTTAAGCAACTCCATGTGCAGCGTTTTGTAAATCACTTCCAGATATGCAAATAGCATCATTAAAACATTTGCATAAACCCGTAAGTTTCTGCTCCAGGTCCATATGCCCAGGCTGTAGGAGAGGGCAGAAAATAACACCTCAGCATGGCATGAGGCAGGTAAATGTGTGGAGGGAGGGGAGCAATGGGACCAGGGAGGTGCAGAACATCTCTGACTGCCCTGTGAGAGCTGCTCCAGGAGCCCCAGGAGCTAAAAGCTCTTTTGCAAAGGAGAAAAATGCAAAACATGCCCCCACCCTCTGCTCTAGGCAAGGAGTAACTGGCCTGAGTGAATGGTCTGTGACATCTCCAGTGATGGGGACACCCATCCACAGATTTGCACAAAGGTGGGGCTTTTTAACCATTCATCACACTCATTTTAATGCTCTCCCACTCTGCAAGACCTTGTAGCATCAAGGCTTCCTCAGCTAACAAAATGCAGCACTAAAAGTTGAGAAATGTGTTTGGAGGAAGAAGAAAATCACCCATATGCAATCTGGAGAGTCACTGCAGGGGTACAGACCACAGGGACCTCTGAGGAAATGAGGACTGGGGTGGCTTAGCTTTAAGAAAACAAGACCGACAGGGCATTGGAGAACAGAGTCAAACACATAAAAAGCTGCTGCAAAGAACAGGGAGGAATCTATTTTCCATGCCCATGGCAGAGAGGAGAGGCAGTAATAGGATTAAATTGAAGGAAGAAAGATTAAGGTTAAACATTAGGGAAAATTACTGAACAATGAGGCTAAGGAAGCACTAGAATAGATTGCTTGGGGAGGATGGAGAGACTGACCCTGGAGGTCTTAAAAAATAGATTAGACAAGTGTCCATCAGATATGACAAGTACAGGTGGCCTTGCCTTAAGGTGGAGAGAGGGGGAAGATGGGACTTGATACCTGTCCTGCAGCCTGGGGAAACAGGCAGCACACAGATCATGTCTATCATATCCCAGCCTGCAAAAATATTTTAAATAACATTTTAAAACTACTAAAAAGCAGTGAAAATTGTAGCCTCCCTAGGAAAAAAGAACCCAAACATCACATATATTTTTACTCAAAATGCTCTTCTAATTGTATCACAGCCTTGATTTTAGTCTTCACTGGTTTAGGTTTTTGTGTCATCAGTCATGCTCTGATGAAATCATTGGGATTTTAGCAAAGTTATAAAAAGGTAATTTTGAAAGATTCCAGTTTATAATGTGAACATTTTCATTCTTTTTTTCCTAAAAATAAAAACAAGAGGAAAAGAAATAATTTCATTGACTAATACAACTGGAAAAATTTAAATTTTAATTCATGTTTCCTCTCAATTATGTTCAATAAACTCCGGTTACATACTTCATTCACTGAAGTCATGAAATAGGAAAACAAGCTGAAATTGCAAAATTATAGTTGATAAACTATAGTTTATTAACTATAGTTGATAGCTGAAAAACTATTTTTTAGCCCAGCTCTATCATGAAATGTAAATACTCATCCTGTAAACCCTTCAATACATGCCTGAGTCCATAATAACTACAATTATCTGGCCATAATGTCATGTCCTTAAACTTTCTATAACATGCATATTTGACAAAATAAAGTGGGCAAACCCACTGTCCAGAAAAGGCAAACCAAACTGTGCTGAATTTATTGAAAGAAAAAAAAAAATAAATAACTTTTTCAGCTTCTTATTCTCCAGTTCCAGAGCTGTTGCAGAGCTGAGCATTACCAGCCATATTTTTGAAGGATAAACCAAGCCTGTGCAGCTCACCCCGTCCCACACAAGGAAGCCGAGTCTGGAGAAGAAGCTGTCAGAGATTTTGGATGTGTTTAATTCAATGAGAATTTTCCAACCACTCCCATGAAGCCAAGTTTTCTCCCCAGATCTGCTGTTGCTCCAACAAGTGAGGCGTGCTGTCATGTGGCTTCCCTTACTCAGACACACAGACCTAACACAGATGAGTCTATTTATGGATGATTAGAAATAAATCTACAGAACAGAGTCCTAGAAAAAAGTAGAGGAGATATTTGCCAGTGCAAACAGGTGCAGAACGTCGTCTGGAGGGGACCTGTGCTGCAAAATGAAGCATTTTGCAGGATGGTATTTGAGATAAAAGTGCAAAACAGTTTACACTTTATGTGTAAATGATCAAAGAATCCTAAACAGGCTAGTGAGGCTAATTTGTGGCTTGGACATCCACATGGCAAAGACTGTCAGGCTCACTGCAATCCTCATTAAACAGGAGCAGTGACTGGTGTGGCTTCTGCAGACCACCACTCCTCCCTCTGCAGAAAGCACTGAGCATACATTGGTTCTTTACACAAAATCACTTTTATTGTTCGATTACAACAACTGAACTAATAAGATATAAACAGATACAAAACTCACGCTGCCAACTTCATAAACAAATCTTTACCCTTGGCCACAAAACATCCCCCAGAAGCTGCACTCCTGCCTGGCATTAACTCATTCACATTCACCTGTTGAGGAAAACCTTTCTACCACCTTGCAGCAAAGAACATCTGCTCAAAACCAAACCACAGAATAACAAACCCACAACTGTCAAAGTGAAGATCCCAGCCCACTGCCTCGTGGCACTATTTCTGCCCAGGGGGCGCACTCTGTAGACAGGAACGTTTTTCTTAAGAGTCCCAAACAATAGGAAGGTGCAAAAGTGATAACACGCTAAGAAAGATAAGGCTGAATTCTGAAAGAGGGGATTTCAGAAAGCTGGATGTCCCTCTTCTCTGTCCCTGCAAGAACAGGGAAAGGTGCACAGCCCCCCAGCTGACCTGCCATACCTTCCCTCTTTAACCAGACCGAAATATTTAAATAAGGGCATAGCAAAAAGGCATCATTAAAAAAGCAGGGCACACTAATTCTTGAACAAAAATACATAATTCATAACGAAAGTTCCCAGTTTGTCAAAAACCTTAAATTCCTAATGCTCCAAATTCTTTGTGAGCTGTGTCCTATATGACAGGTTCAATATGACACATCCCTGCAGGCCAGCACAACCTTCTGCCTGCACTAACAGGTCTGGTGGATAGCAAAAGGGACTTAGGGTTGGCCTTTGAAAAGAAAACACGATTCAGATTACTCATCTAAGAGCACTAGTTATGCAAGTTTCTGTGTCAAAAGAGTTTCTGGAGAAAGAGTGATCTGTGAAAACAACATTATAATTTGTTCTCCAATTAAAGTAACTGTAGGAGTAGGCATGTTCTGTTAGAGCTTAGTTTTGGTAGGAAACATGGTCAGCTAGCAGCAGATTTGGCTGTGAAGGTCTGACCAAGCCATTCCAAAGCTGGTATAATGTGCAAACAGTCAACACGTATACAAAGAAAAGTTTTTTACATATTCCTGTCTGGTTCCTGCACTGAGAAATCAACACTCAGATCCTGAGGCATTTGCTAGCATTTGGCAGGGGGGAACATCAGTGTTGTGGTGGTTTTAAAAGAATCAACATATTTTAGTTGTGTGCAGAACAGAAGCACCACTGCTGCATCTCTGGGGTGTGACAGAAAGGAAGAAATGCATGTGCCAGATATCCAGTCAGGATATGGACCATCTTTGGGGTTCAGCTTGCCTTTGATTCCAGAAAGAAACAAAAAAATGGGCCCTTGAGAGCGATAAAGTAAAAGGTGATAAAAATGAAATGAGATGAATCACTGAAGACCTCATAGAAAAAGATACCAGAACAGGTGGCCATCTAAAGCTATGGAAAGATGAATTTCCAGCATGGAAAAAAGTGCTATGGGAAGCATAATTACACCAAGAAAAACATTTTATTAGGAACAGATTTGTTAAAAGAAAAACACCCCAAACTATTTTTAAAAACCAGTTTTCAACAGTGCTGCAAACATCTCAAAAGTTTAAAAGGATGATTCTTCTTATCCTCCATATATTACCATATAATTTAGCACAGAATAAAGACCCATCAGTTTAATTATACAGCTAAAGACAGGTGGTTGTTGTTGTTTGCTTTGATGGTGATGCACTGCAACAATAAACAGGCCTGTTATTTCTATATTAGCATATGGGTTCTTTTCTTTGATGATACAACACCTGTGGTTACAGTGCATGTTGAACTGGAGAAAATACCTCCTGGAAACATCTCCACAGTCTTAAGACTTCAAATTTAGAACAACAAAAGCTCTGCTTGAGTCCCCTGTTGTTGGAAGGAACAGCAATTAATTATCAAAAAAGGAACCAAAACATTACCATCAATCCTGCTGACAAGAGGTGCTGGTGGTTGCAGTGGACAGGGACAATTATGCACATATCACAGGGCTACAGACAACTTCTGAATTACAATTACACCAGGAAACTCACTACAAATATCACAGATGAATACCACTGAAGAACATTATCAGGACTGGCTTGAAACATATGTTGCACAAGTGCTGGGGGGGAAATAAAACATCCACCAACTTTGGAAGAGATGTCCGTCCAGGCAAAATATATGTTTAAAAATTCCACATTTCTGCAGCCTGTGCAAAGAAAACACAAAGCAAAATTAAAAATAAAAACCTTGTGCCACCATAGCTATTTTTATTTAAGATATTTAGTATCTCATGTTACTAATAATACTAATATTTAGTAAGAAAAAGAATCCAGTTAGCAACTTTTCAAGTGTAAGTAGAAGAAATGCAGCCTTGAAGGTTTTCCTGATGGAGGTAGTCAAGACTGTGCTGACGAATTCATCAAAAGAGAATGATCAAAAAGGGTCTTTGCAAGATGTGCTGCAACTTGAGCAGCCCTCACTAGGGCAGATGGGCTGGCCAAGAGAGCTCATCATCCAAATCATTCCCAGACTCTCTCACTGGCAATGCCATTTGCCCAGGATTCTCTCCCTATATGTCCATTGTGAAAAATGGAGATAGGAGAATAAGGAAAATACAATCAAAGCCGAGAAATTTTAAACTAACTGGGAAAAAACCCACATTCCTTTGAGGTGAAGTCTGAAATAGGGCACTGGGTGGTATTTTCATACCAATATTTTAATATCAAGCAGGATACATGTCCTGGGTGCTTAATATTGGGTTAAATATTCTTCAGAAAGAGGTAGAGGAGGTAGCAAACTCAAACTGAGCACACCTGTAAGACCAGTTGAAGTGACCTGGCCCTTCTTTGTGTTAAAAGAACCTTGGGTGAACAGAAAAATTACTAAAGAACAATCTGTACACAGGAAACAGGGAAGAAATAAAGAGGAATAAAATTGGAAGGCGATAATTAAAGAGATGTTAGGAAATCCTATAAATATAGATTCAAAGATGGAAAATTCAGCAAACAAACTTCAGTAGTTGGCATTTCTTATTCTCAGTCCAGGTTTCCTTCCATCAGTGGATCTTGAAGCAGTTTACAAATATTAACTGCTTAAATTTGTTCTTCTGCCAAGTTCCCATTGACAAAAATCACATCTGTTAATGCAACTAAGTAATGAAATATAGTTTTAGTCATGAAGATTTGAAAAGCCCTTGGATCTTTGGTTTCAAAATAGCATCTCTAAAGTTTTCTAAAGTAGCTGGCCTGGGAAAGGAGGGTTTGCAGGCTGTTCTTGACATGTACAATTTCCATCAGTGGGGAGTTTTTATCAACTCTCCAGTGTCCCAGTAAAAAAAGTACTGATCAGTGAGAATAACTACATGACACAGACCTAATGGCCCTTTAATTCAACCCTTACTTTTTAGATATGAAATAGCTGAGTTTGGAATTACAGAATGCTTTAGGTTTGTTGGACACGTCTTCATCTGCTGTAAATTGGCATCCTCACTGATTTCAACAGGGTTCTAATACTTTATTCCAGGTGAATAACAGGACAAATATCACTTATGAACATCCCCACTGTGGTCTCACAGCACACAAAATTTAAAAATCACTCTATTTTAGATAGCCACTGCTAAAACAACAAAAAAAGACACAATATAGCCCAGAATGGCATAATAGTATTCTGTGATTATGCTATCTTCACATCATTTACCACTTCTGCTACAACCTCTTTTTTCCTTTACCATGTTCCCATTCTTCCAGAAAATAAAATCTATAATATGTAATAATTTAGAATTAATATCTTGATTCCCTAGATCCTTTAATGAATTCAAATGCACCTAGGGAATCCAACCAAAGACATCTGTTCATGAATAGTGAGAATTATTACCAAGTCCTGGTGGAGACGGCAAGATGCCATCTCTTCCTGAAGTACCTCCCAGCTGAGAAATCAACTGTCTCCTGGCTGAATTTCCTTGTGCCAAGGTTTTACTGTGTTATCTCTCTTGGGATTACTGACTAACAAGAGCTCCCTCCCAAACTTTCACAACCCCCTGAAAAAAGGAAGACGAGCCCGGTGTTCTTTTTGTTGTCCAACTACACGTGCATGCTACCTTTACCATATAAAATAATGATGGCCTCAATTAATACTAATTACTACTCCAAACTTTCACAAATCCCTTTTTAATCATCTTTGGGTTTTACTGATTTACCCTAAACCCCTCTGACTGCCAAAAAATTAACATTTCATTAGACAAATCATAACCTACTCCCTATTCTCCAAAATCCAGCCCATCTGGAAATATTCTACCTCATCAAATGTCAGACTTGCACAGTATAATGGAAAACTATTTTTACTTTAAAACCACACATACATACACATAGCAAGTGTGATGCATCTATACTTATAAATGCAGATCTAGAAATATCACCACACCCACGTCCCACCCACCCCTCACTACATTCCAGAAGATGTCCACTGCCTTTACCAGTTACCATCTTACTTCTTCCTCACTCTTTGCAAATCTTCTCTCCCCCTTCCAAACATCCATCAGAGATTAATTTACCTCTACTGTCAGAAATGTAAACCATCAGCAGCTTGTTATATTGAAGAGGTTAAATGAAACTTTTGACATGACTTGTGTTTAAAATCCATCTTTAGCTGATGGCATGTCATCAGCTAGAAAATGTGTAATCAGGAGAGCAGACCTGAAAGTCTGAAAAGTCAGAGAATGCAAAGTTCTGCTGGAGGCTTTTCTTTCCTCTCTCTCTCTTTTTTTTTCCCTTTAATTTAACAAGTTCTAAAATATATTTTCTATTTTTGGCTTCAAGTGTGGCTATGGTCTGAACAGTGACTGTGTAAAAATGGCACCTTCCTACTCAAAAGATCTGCTCCTTCTATGCATTCTGAGAAAAAAAAAATGAAGCTGCTTCAGAAAAACTATGGACCCAATCTCCAGATGGATAATCAAAGTATGGGAATGCAACATCCTTTCAATACCTGCCCCTTGGTTTTCCTGCTTTGTAATTTGTTAGGCCCACATAAATAATACACATAGAGATGCATGTGTTTTAATCTTTCTCTAAATTGTCTTTTTCTCTTTTGTTGGTTTGTTTTTGTCTATTAACAAGCTCTTGTTTGCAGCTGTCAACAGAACATCTGATGGTACAGGAAGGATGGGACAATTAAATGTATTTTGTTCACACACATCCAATATTACACATCAGGCTAAGGAGCATCTCTTGTGCCTTCCAGCACCCAAAATGCTCAGACTCACACAGGCATTTTACCCAAATTCTGCTTGAAATCTTATTACCTGACCATGCCTCTTGGCTGGACCTTTGTGCCCCAAACACCAGTCCCAAACCAGTCTTATGGACAAAAGGTTGAGGAACAAATTGCAGTGAGCTTCTCTACCTTCAGGCCACAGTCCCAACAGCACAGCACATGCACCTACCCCCTCAGCATCAACACCCCTCTGCATCCCTCACACTGATAAGGTCAGACATGAAGGAAGATGATCATGCAGGAGGGCAGGGCAGGGCCACAGAGCCCAGGGAATCTGCTTTGCCCCCAGTACCAAAGCCATTTATTTTAGCTCAGTCCACAGTGTTTCTTATGAAGACACTGAGGACCCTGTTTCACAGCCAGGACTACAAATCTGTGGGCTCACACGTACAGGACACCAACTCCTCACATCTCCCCACTTCAGGGGCTCTCCCTGCATGATTTCTAATGAACCAGCAAGATACAGCAACCGCAGAATCCCAAAAGACCTATTCCTGTTGATTCCCAGACTACAGCCAACATTTAACTCCTGCACCAGCTCCTCCCTGACCCCACTGGCTCACAGCCAAATCACCTCCAATTCATCCCCTGACCTGTGAAGCACAGATTTGGGATGTTCAACCTCTGTTTGATATTACACATGTTCTGATCTGCTCAGTGTTTTTTCATGCTTTCTGACTCACTTTTATCCATAGTACTTTCATTCCCCACTAAATTATCCCAATGCATTTCATTAAAATATCTCATCATCAGAGGTATTATTCTCCACTTTCTACCTCTTTTACCTCGTGTGGATTGATTAAATCAGCATGATGGTAGCTGAGTAGTGTTTAGGACTCAGTGTGACCACACCTGATTTGTTCATAAAGGATTTTCCTTTCTCTGGATGCCAGGGGGCCGTAACTTGATGTTCACTTATTAGTGCCTTTTCTATTTAGAAAACCAGTTACTGAAATTGTTCCAGGTTAGTTTTTTTAATCAAAAGCACCAGATAAAATTAACACAGTATTGACAGAAAGAGAACTTTAAACTCTGCAACTGTGCCAGTATTAGCTGCTCCAAGGTAATTCTTGCAGTCTCGTTCTAACTTGTGGCAAACTTGGGATAATAATACCTTAATAATAATAATACCTTAAATTTATACAGCAGTTGTTCTCCAGAACTATCCAAAGGCACTTTAGTGACTATATATAGTCATTACTTCACCTACCACTAAACTGTGGCTACCTTAGGATAGAACAAAGCACTCACTTCCAGCTCCCTGCATCTTTTAGAGTGGGATTGGAAAAGAAAAAGAAATTCTCCATCATTTCAGGTAAGCAGTTAAGTACACAGAGGGCTGATCTCCAGGAGAGCATTCGCAGGACAGCTCACCCCAGTCCTGGGCAGTGTTTCCACACTTAGTTAGATGCCCCAAGTGCCTGGGATATTTGTGCTTTCTATGAACATAAAATACCTGGTGTCCCTCTTAGTGGGGATGTCTCAACCTGCTGCAAGCCCATGAAGGGGGGATAGTGCCCAGAAGACTAAATTACACCTCAAAGCCCTTAGAATGAAAGTCTTTTCCATCTTGTCAGTCCACAAAGCCATGGCTTCCCGATATTTGCAATTCCAAATTTTCTGTGTGTTCAGTTATTTTCATGGTAATTTGCACCAGAATTTGAGCCTTTCACCATGTGCTTGTCACTAATTGCCTTGCTGATAAAAGCGGGAAGATTTCATCTTGTTCCTAAGTCCCTGCTTGCAAAAATACCTCTTCTTCTGCATGCAAACAGCAGAATTTGTTGAGTGAGAAGCCTTATTTCTACATGTGCTCTTCTCTCTCTCCCGCCCGCCACAGTCCCTACATGGCTACTCGGTTTCTTGGCTACAGCAGCCACCAGCAAGTTAACAACATGTCCCCCTACATGCTTGGCGAGGCTCCACGACGTATCTGCTGGCCCATTCTCTTGCTTGAGAAATGCTAAAAAGCATTGCTGGCATTTACATGTCTCATTGCTGCACTGCCATCGGCCCAAACACTCCTCCTTCCCTTTCCTTCCCTTCTCTTCCTTTTCCTTCCCACCGGGTACCCAAGCAGCAGGAGCAGACAGGGAGGATCCTGCCCCGGCCTCATGTGGTAATTCCAGCCTGGGGGTTGAATGGCCAGGTTTTCTGGAAGCCTGCTGCTGGATAGGGGGGTTTGCAGAGCAGAAGGGTGGCCTGTAGAGGAGAGACCCGTGGCAAAAGTACGGGATGCACCATGATTTACAGCACTGGTGATCTGCCACGAGAAACTGCTTCAGCCATATGGTCTCGCTCCAGAAATAAACTCATTACACCAGATAAATACTGTTTCTGGGCATAGTGGAAGCATTTATCCTCTCTGGAAAGATGCAACATGCCTCGGGACATGGCAGGAAGCCTGGGATCAGATGACCCAGCTGTTCCTACCAAGTGGTGTCACCCTGAGTTGGTTGGTCCCTGTAAAATCTCCAGTTCCTATTGCCTCCCCACAACCAGAAGGTCTTGCTGCCTAAGCCTTAATCCCGTTTGGATGTGGGCAACCAATGGAGCTGGAGCAGGGCTGTATTTAGCCTTTTATGGTCAGACTGAACCAGAGAACAGCCTACTTAAGGCGTCTCTCCCCACAGTTGAGGCACATGCAATTAGATGACGGCAACAGCATTACAGCATTGGGAAAATGCTTGATCAGGGCTCTCATACCTGTTGGAGCAAAGTCCCCATGGGATGTTTACAAATGGTTTGTCAAAGCAGAGCCCTAAGCATGCACGTGGCACCCTTTGGAGACACCTCTGGCCATGGCTGCACTTGTAATACACCATTTTCACACTTGGTGTTCTGTGGAGTGTGTGACTCCAGACTCTGGTGGCATTCAGTGCTGTGGAGGTGCCACAAACATGTTGGGGCACCTGATGTAGGCAGAGAGCTGTGAGTGTCACTGCAGGACCAGCACTGCCTCTGAACAGAGCAGGACCTGGATGATTAACTCTTAAAGGAAGGCTGCATTGTGCTCCAAGGTAATTTTACTCTGGCATTGATTTGAGGTGCAATTTGAAATTCATGACAATCTATGTAAATGTGCTTGTGACACTGAAGAGACACACAGTGCGGATTATGCGTGACATCTTAAGAGCACACAGATTTTTTCATAAATACTTATACAGTGCCTGCCTTTTAGACATCCTGGACGTTCTCTGCTCTTGGGTTACATCCATCACATTTAAAATAACCCCCATGATTATATCAATACAAAAGAATTTAGTTTGGCTTCTAATTCTATCTGAAGATTTAATAATCTTCTCCGTGTAAATGTAGCAGAGAATAAGATGTTTAAGGGTCACAGGTACTCCTCGTCCATCTTTTAAAGTGGGAAACGTAAGAGGAAATGGAAACGGTGAGGAGGGGAAAGGAAATGCTGGAGAAAGGAGGAGAAAGCAGCACTCTCTGCCTCCCTTTATTTTCCCCACACATTGATAAGGCTGTTTGACCACAAAGAGGACAGTGGTGATATTCTTCTGTTTCTTAATACAGGATGGCCTCCCAAATGTCAATAAAACACTCAAGAAGAATTAGGGACAGACAGTGATGTCCTAAAGCAGACAGTGTGCTGACACTGTAGATAACCCTAAAGGGGTTAAATCCAGAATGAGTTACAGAAAGAGGCTCTTTCATGAGTGAGATAAATATGACTAACGCACTTTTACTAGAGACAGTTAAAAATAAAACCTTAAAGAAGAAAAACCCGCATTCATTTTACCCGACAGACACTATTATTTCTAGATATTTCAGATTCATTTGCAAGTTAGGAGAATTGCGGCTGGGGAAGAAAAAAAAAAACGTTAGCAATCCCATTTACAAGCAGAAATTCTGCTGTGTTGAGTCATAAACTGCCCCCTTGCCTCAGCTGTATTCGGCTGCGGAGTTAAATCTATCCCTGTGCTCTTTCCTCACCTCATTTAGCAGTGGGGATATCTTTTGGATTAATTAGAGCAATCCTCTCATTCGATAACAACCGATTGTTTTCTGGTCAAGCATTCCGCGTAATTGTTTTCTTTGATCCGTGCAGCCTCCGGTTATTTTTCATGCGCGGCTCCCGCGGCCGCCCCCGGGGCGCTGCGCGGGGCGCGGAGTCGGGCGCGGAGCCGCTTCCCGGCTTTGCACCGAGCGGAGATGCCGGCAGAGGGCAGCCAAGCAGGAATAATCCCAGCCGAGCAGGGATACTGGCTCCAGGTATTCCTCGGATCAAACAATTGGCCTCAGAACCTTTTTTTTTTTTTTAATCCCCCTCTCCAGTTTTTCCCTCCCTTCCCGAGACGCGCGTCCCTGGCAGGGCAGCTCGCTGCTTCCTCACCCAGCTCTCTCCACCTGAAGAAGAGGCACTGCACTGCCCAGATATTTTTTAAAAGACATGTTTACTAGAGGAAAAAAAAAAAATCCACTGAAACAGTGACCACCAGAGTGGTAACTGGTGTTTGGACAAGCTCCCAGTCTCACTGCGTGGTCTCGTTCTAATGAACAGCAGGAATAAAGTCGTGCTTTTTATCTTCAAATTATGACAGTAAACAAAGGGGAATGTGTTTTTGCAGTGGAAGAACTGGTAGCTAAATCCTCGCAGAAGGGCTAAAACCTAGGGGTCAGTCTTGAAAACATTCATTCATGAAAAGCTTGAGGCTTCTATGACTATCCTTCATGAGCTTACACACGGATGTCTTCTATAGATATTTATAAATACCAACATACATATCAAATATATGCAAACACAAAATTTCCTAATCCTTCTTACTAAATAAAAATTTCTAATTCCTTAAAATTTGTGTGCGCATATATATTTATAATTGCTTGGATCCTTTTCAGGAAATGTTTCCTTTTTTAAGGAAAAATCTTATTTGAAATAGGACTTCAGCCATCAGAAATGAATGCGATATACACAACAGCAAAGTAACACTAAAATGTCATCTATCTTTGGGAAAAGCATTCAGACTGCTCCTAGGAAGTTACAGGGATCAAGCTGAAAGGCTCTAAATTAGTTGGAATGTTCAGCATAGTTAGGAGTCAATGTGTATTCCAATCTATTTCACTTTAATAGGATGATTGCTTATGAAAATTCCTTACTCCTCTCTCCAGCTTGAAAAGAAAATAAGTTTTAAAGTTTTTTTAAAAATACCTTGGTTTGAGCAACAAATTAATTAAGAATGCAAACATGACCAAAATTCTCACTTTAAGCTGGATATTTTACTCTCTCCTGACCACAATTTCCTCCTGCTGTCAAACCTGGAGAGCATGGGAGTGACAACAGGGATGCTCTGGACCTCCTGTTCTCCAGGGCCAGATCCTGCTCCCCTTCCTCATCCCTGCAGCCAGGGAAGCAGAGCAGGGCCAGGATTTGTCCCGTGATGAGCTGCCCTGGCTTGGGTACAACCTCAGCAAAAAACTTCCACCTCTTCCAGAGCTTTCTCTTTCCCAGGTTTCTGGCCCTGTGGTTCTGTCACATCATTTTTTCTTAACTGACCAAGCCCAGTCCTCAGTTCTGCTTGGGCTGTGTTTGAAGGCACTAAGTGGTTTTTTTGGGAACAACAACAAGACCTCACCTCTAACCCTGCTTTAAAGTGTCACCTATAGGGATGGGCAAATTGAGGCATTCACAAACTCTCTGGGATCCAGTGGCCACAGGGAGGGATCCCTACACCTCTCCTGAACCTTCAAAAGCAGAGATGGGCCATCATCACCCCTCAAATACCAGCCATGGATGTGGCCCTGCTCTTCCAACACCACAAAATTATTCCAAATTTTGGCTAATTTTGTATGTATTAGTGTATGTACTAGTTTTAGGTTATTTTACAGGTCCATCACTAGGTGCATCCCTCTATCAGCTCACAAAGGACAGTGGTTGTTTTCTTTTCTCCTTTTTATAGGTAGGCAGCAGGCAAAGCTACTGTCAAAAGAATGTTTTTACAGTAGTGGAAATAATCAGTGCAAGGCTAGTTTTTAAAACCTGCTCCTAAAGTGCTTGGAACATTAAACAATTATTTATGAACACTTGAAACATTAGCTGTTCCACTTGAAACCATTGGCAGGGCTTTAATAACAGCCCAAGCAATGCTCTGGAAGCAGCACCAAGGACTCTCGCTAGTCACAAACCCTTTATTTCATTTTTAAAGCCGCTGTTACTGCGCACCAAAATTAAAAGGTTTATCACAATGATTAAAACAAAATCTCATCACCAGCATGAGCATCTATTCCCTTCAATGCTCCACTGAGACATTCCCTTCATTTTTTGACTGTTTGGCGTGCCTTTGCTTTCCTTTGCTTCTTCCTAAAACAAGTTATTCCTGGGAAAGCTTGGCTGGGGCACTGCCTGCCCTCTCTCCCAGGATTTGGGTGTATTTTCACATCAAGGAGGCCAATTGACACCAGGTTAAATAGATTTTCTAATCAGGATTGCAAACTCTTTGATAATGCAAGTACCCTAAACTTCTAGTAAAACAAAACTCTTTCTGTTGAGAGAGGGAAAGGGGAATTCAATGACAGATTTCTCAATGACAGCAAAGACCACATTTACTGAAGTTTGCAGGTGTTCTTGTTCCTGCAGCCTGCATTGCCCAGGGAAACAAAAGCGTTCAACCTTCTTAATTTAAGTGATTAACACCAACCCAAAGCTGAATCCCATTACTGGGGTGCAGCACAAACACATGGTCCCACCCCTAGGATGGCACCTTTGAAGAGAAAGGAGAGGGAGAGGATTTCCCATTTTGCAGTGAGGGAATTGAGGTGCAGAGAGATTGAGACCCAGGTAGGGAGGTGGGTACCTGTCCCCCAGAAGGGAAACCCAACCCTTCATCAACCTACTTGTGCTCCTGGGTCTGCTACTTCCAAGCAATACACACCCCAAATTTAACCCTTTCTGTATCCAGCATCCTAAATCTGCCCTACAGGAAGACCCAAGGAAGGAGGCATTTCACAATTCCCTTTTAAATTTAAACACACGTTTCTGTTAAACAGCTTTTGTCCAGAATGTGAAAAGGCTCTGGCCCTGCTCTTGGGAGAACACAGCAGACATTGCTCAGCTGAAGCCAGGTACCCAACAGGGCTCCTTTGTTGTTCCTCATATTGTAGTTATGGCGTTGCTCACAGTTAGATTTATTAATTAATTTTTGCACAGAGAAGGATGGAGGCAGGCAGAGGGCAGAAAGGTGTTTCCCACCTTGACAAAATGTTGTTGGCTGTTCAGTGAAGGAATCAAGCAGTGGTCACTTGACCATGTGTGACAATCCCAAGCCTTCCCAGAGAGGCCACATTCTACTGGATCGAAGGGAAAGCAGACAGCATGGTGTTAAGAAATAACTGAGGCAGAAAAAGCGGCATAAAGAATCTGAAAGACATGAATGCCTGAGGAAATGCAGATTTTGGGGAATCTGTGAGTAAACAGGCATATGACTGACTGAGCCAAAATATATACAGGATTTCACAATATTTAAATCATGGATCTTTGTGTTCTTAAAAATAAATTAAAACTATACCAATGCTTACACATGGGGATCTGACGCAGGCTGGGTGCTACCAAACCTGCAGCCAAGGGCCTCATCCTGCAGCCCCCACAGGAGCAGGGCTGGGAGCTGTGCACAGTCCCTGGGGGACTCACACCCACACCAGTGGGAGCAGAGGCAAACCACTGGTGAGTGGCTTTAATCTCCCACATGAAGAGCCCTAACAGCATTTGAGAATCACACAACAGAACGTGCATTATCTGCCGTGGCCCCCGTGCCCTCTTTTTAAGGTGGCTGTTAACTTGGGGAAGGTACTGTGCCAAAGGAGCGGAAAAACGATTTGATCACATTCAGTGATATTGCTGAGAGCAACAGGGAAAGACATTTGAAAAAGTGGCTTGCAGTCATTTATATACCTCTTTCCACATGTTAACCATTTTTACTTTCAATAACCATGCACCAGCGCTCTTGCTGCATTACCTTATAACTCCTTTTCTTCTTTATGGTCCTTTGTGGACACATTTTCGCCTGTTTAAATCTCTGCATATCTACTAGGAAAAAAATGAGAGGCATACACACAGGTACTCTGTCCTAAGTTATAAATATATTAGGGACATACAAATGTCATCACAGCCCTCAAATGCAGCTTCACTGGCTCCCACTACAGAGACACATCGTTACTTGCTAGAAACGCACCAGCCAAAATCTGGGAACTTTCCTAGGACTGGTGCTTCTCTCTCACCCAGGTAATTTCTTACTCAGTGTGTTTTGACCTTATTAAAAGAGCTATTCTTTCCTTTACAACTCTTTGCTGCTCTGCTCGTTTTCCCTAAAGACATGTAAAGTCTGCTTTACTCGTATTGACAAAGCAAGAGTAATTATCTTGCTGCAGTTCCGGAGTGGAAATCTTGAGCTTACAGGGCTGCCAACAACTTCTGAAAACTTACCAGAAGTTTGGCCACCTAGATCAAGGGCAACATTCTTATAAAGCATGAATTTGCAGACAAAAGACAGACAGCTACCCATGTTTCCTCTCTCTTCCTAGTTTAGGTCCACTCACTCCCCTCTGAACTCCTCTGTCGTCTCCTGGAGGTGTTGGACTCAGCTCATCTTGCTCATCCCTGACACAATTATATAAATAACAGAAGTATCTGTAAAACCTCTCAGGCTCTCAGTCACCTGTCATTATTATTGCTGACTTGGAAGAGATTTTGGATCCTCCCTGAATTATATTTTCAGAAAGATGTTGACCCTTCTCTAGACACCAGTGATCACCATATGTTCAGGAGGGCTCAGCATCTGGAATTGTTGGCTCCTTGGGGGTGTGGCTGAAACTGCCACTCCTGGAGATGCTGACTCTTGTGATGATCCCTACCCCAGGTTTGGACACGGAAAAGGAAGTGGATACATGTGGAATGGGTTCAGATGGAAAAGGCCGCTTACAGCTTGTGTAGGATTCTTCCCAGGTGTCCCTGAAATACCTGGTACACACATCTTACACGAGGCACTTCTGAGTTTAAAGATACTCCTTTTAACATTGCAAACTAAACCACACTCCATTTTCATTATGTCTCTCTAGTCACACTCTCACATTGGATAGAAACATTCCTTCAGATTTCAGCAGGATTTTGGGAAAATACCCTGTAAAAAGAGAATGGATTCTTTACCATTTTCCATATCCTTACTGATGCAATTCCTGCAAGCAGATTAAGCTGGAAAATCCTTTCACCTATGAGCAGTCCACTAAGAAGAGATGAGATCCATGCAGACATTGAAAATACTGGTTAAGCTTTGGTAAAGCACCTCCATAGTAGCCAGAACCACCTTCTCAAATTCCATGTCCTTAGCACAGCCTTCAGTAAAAGATTTTGCCGAAGGGGTGGACTGAAAATGCATATGAGTGGCTGTGCAGCAAACAGCTTTATCAATGATTTCATTTGCAGTCCAGAAATACCAAAGAGCTTTGCAATTCAAAATGTTAACACACAATCTCAGACCCAGGGAACTTGCCACTTAGAACTGAAAGTATATGACAAAGAAAAGGAATGAATAAGATGCTCAGGGTGAAGATGTAGAGAATAAATTTAAATTAATCTATATTTTAGGACCCTGAGCGCTAGCTATGGTTCATCTCTTTCCCAGTTATTGATCAAGTTGTAACTTACTAGTTCTTTATGAAGGAGACAAGACCATTACACTACTACGTATGTTTGAGAAATCAAAATATCACCAGCATATGAAGTAGTTGGATTTCCAGTTATGAAACACACGCTTGACTCCTAAGAATGCTGGAGGCTGAATAAAGGTTAAAAACTCAGAAATAATATTGTTCCTGCAACTTTTGCAAAAATCTTTGAGAGATGAATTTAGCAATATGTGGCTTTTAATGGTGTTACATTAAACAGCAGGATTTCCATATGGCGTGAATCTGCTGAATTGTATCGAAGATGGGGATTTTGTTCCAAATTTCTATGGCATTCTGTGATTGTGTCATTAGATACCCGCAAGCCTTTGCTACAATGAAGAGTACAGAATGTGCCAAGTAAAACAATCTTGAGCGTGCCTTCCAAGGGAAAATACTGAGACTAACGTTTAAAATTCCCCAGCCCCGTTTCCTTTGAAACACAGCGAGCTCTTTTTGTTAGAAAAGGGTTAAATGGAAATGTGTCATTTTCATAATAATAATGTGTTTTATATTGAAATTTGTTCTTCGCGTCTTTTCTTTTCAGTATAAGTGTTGGTGTGTATGAGTGATATGAGGATAAGTTTGTGAGGGCAATTACCCATTATTGTTGAGTAGCTGAGTAGTCCCCTGAGCAAACTCATGCATAATTTGTTTGTTCATAAGATACTGTAGAGCTGAGGCTGCAGTATCTTCTATGCCCCAGCTTATGGGAAAATGGAAGCTTTTTCCCACTACTCTGCATTTCTTACCCTATTGTTTGAACTCTGATCATCCTTCTTGCCCCTCTATTATGGGCACCTTCGCTGAATAGGAATCGTGTATCAAGCGGGTGAAGGTCAGAAATACATCATATAAAAGGGGAAACAGTAAATTCCTTTTACAAGATTCATTATGATAATCATGTCCAAATACATTATTAGGAGCATTAAAGAAATCCTTTTCTAATTTATTTTTGTGCCTCTTGCTATCTGCATATCCCTGTTATCTAGGAGAAACAGTGTGGTCTGCAAAGTTGAGGTTACAAACGTGCAGTGGTCTTGGGATAGGCAGGACTGGCTTGAGATACAACTTCAATGTTAAACAATTTTCCACATTTTTAAAAAATTCTAATCTTTCCTTACATGGTTTTCTCCTCTTACAGCTCTCTCTTCCTTTATCTGTGAGAGGACTTGCCCTTTTCCTCAGGTAGCAGCATCCCTATTACCTCCTTCCCTTGCACACACTGCAGCAGTGATTTCTTGCTTTACTGATCAGCTCTTGTGCAGCCTCACCCTGGAGAAGCCCCACAATTTAAATGTTGCTGTCTGCAGCCCTTCTTCTCTAAAGAGCTGCACACATTTAACATCAGGCTGTCTGGCAATGTGTTTTGTTATTAAAATTGCTGTAATAGGAATGTGAGCTTTTCAAAGTGATTCACAAGTGCACTAAGACAACTGTGTGCCTTCATTTGCAAGGGTTTTCCACCCACCTTTTTTGTTTTCAAGCCAAGGCAGTTTTATCCTGTACCACAAGAAGGGAGGCAGGCTGATAAACAAGACATCTTAGCAGGAGATACAGGTATTTTTGTTGAGACATCAGTTTCTTACAGGAGTTAACACTTACTGTTGCCTAAACCCCACTTACATTGACACAGGGGTCACAAATTTTTTAGCAGTAGCTGCTCAGAAGTTGGAGACAGCACCAGAAGAAGAAACAGGGATGTACCAAATTGTGTGTCTATTTGGCATTGCTGCTGTGCCATAATTTGGAAACTTTTGGTTTAAGATACAGACATTGAAAGGGTTTCTACCAATGCTGCTAAGGCATGACATATAAGAAACATACCTACAATTCTTTGAGTATATTTCACTAATTCTGTAACTGATTTGGAGTGAGATTTTCACAAGACTAGATTTACAAAACCAGCAGAAAATTTAACCCTAGGTTTATCTTTCTTTAGGAGCAGTACCAGGCCAACACAAAGCACTAAACAATCCCAGCGTTACATTTTCCTGTTTGGACAAAGTATTACAACCTACAAGGAATTATATTTATATTTCACCTGTACCAAGCACTTTTTTATCATGACAAAATGCTTCATTATGAAAATAATAGTACAAACAGGAGAATTAAGCATTAACATCCAGATGTCAAAATTATATCTTTTCAAATTGTTTTAAATAAGACAACTGATTGGAGAAGATCCCCATTTCTTCATTAGATGCTTTATGTGCATTCCCTGCTGTTGGTAAAGTAGATCAGACCCTGGTTGAAGCAAGATCATAGTATCTCTAATATAATTTGCATCAAGTCCTAATGCTCCGGTTTGGAAGAAATGCTGGACCAACAATGTGCATCTGTCCCTATGTAACTCTCCTTGGGGAATTCCAACATAAGGAATTTGTCAATGCAACTCCCAAACTCACTCACACCGAACAGAATGAGTTGAAAATTGAACAACATAATTCCATGTAAGAATGAGAAAAAAAATCCATGAAATGCCTGAATTCTGGTATCAGCCTCTGCATGAATCTCATGAGGATACACTAATTATCCTCACTCTAGCTCCAGAGAAATCAAACATCCCAAGAAGTTCCAATGTAGGGCTCTCAGACTCACTTTATCCTGAGGAAATTTCTCAATAAATACATTGGGATTCCAGAGTGATTTAAATGACAAAGTCAGTCATTAATTTTGGTACAAACTTTGGATTAGCCCTCCAAGACTTTATGACACCTTCCTTCACACATGGAACTCTGCCACCAGAGCTTTTATCTCCTCTTTTGCTCGGGCTGGTGTTATTAGTACCAGAAATGCTGTTTGGATGGAAAGAGGAAATGGAGGTATAGCTAATTCCTTAAAAGGTGGGGCCATTAATCCCATCAGAGAAATATTTGGATCTCAAGAATGTAGATCCTCTCAAGCTGGTGGTTCTCAGTTATAGATGAGCCTGAACACAGTCTCTGAAGCCAGTTCCATCACTGCACAGCCCTCGGGTGCAAGGTGAAGGGACAGACTTTGTGAAAAGGATTTTAAAGAAGATAAAATAGATTTTAAAGAAATTATCCTGGGAGCACATGGCACACCCAGTACTGCTGTAAGAACAGCCTATACTGGACAAAACTTATCAGCATAAATGGGGAGGGAACTGAAAGTTAAGAAAGTAGCAGATTTTCGAACCTGTTATATTTGAGAAGAGGTTTCAGGAGTGTGATCTTCTGGGGCCAGGGCAGCCTGTCTGTGGCCCAGGAAGAACTGCCCCTCCTCAAGCTTTGCATCAGCTGACCATGAGCTGCCAATATCAAATTTCAGTGTAGCTATGGGTAGGAGAATACTTATAAAACACATTGGTTACGGATAACAAGGCAACTTGTGCCAAGAACTGAGAGATCCATTGAGATCGTGAGCAAGGAACAGGGAAGTGGTGGCACAAAAAGGCCTTAAACAGATAATTAACTACTAAGAAAATGTACATTTTTTCCCCACCATCCTCTGGTGACCCTAAAAATGATTCTGCAAAGAGACCTGATCTTAAAAACAGAGTCAGTAAGAGAGCTGCACTTTGTGTTTCCCATATCCATGACTCTCTAAGGGTTTGCATTTTTTGGGACAGCAAATTTACTGACAGAAGAACAGACCCTGAAGTTCATAAGACCTTCTTTGTTCAGTGTGCTGTCAGCTTTTCTTTTCATTCTCACAGAGTTTTAATTAAACAAATTAAATACTCAACAGTCTGAAAACAGACATGGTACAAATTATGATGGTCCCAAGGTCTCTATAGGTCATTTAAACAGATCCCTCAGCATGCAAATGGTTAAACAAGGGAGTGACTCTGTCTTTTCCTCAGTTGGTAGCTGGGACTTGCACTACCACATCTTAGCTCTAAATCATTACTAGTTACTTGAATTTTTAGTGTATTTTAGTGCAATCTTTATCATCACAAGTCTCAAAAAGTGAAAGGAACATGCACCAAAAGATAGGCTATGAAGAACTGCTACTGGGGAAAAGCAAAATATTTAGATCACATCACTCAAAGCCATACCTAAGGACTAGAAATTTCTGTGTGATGGCTCCAGGGGCTAAACAGCAACAGGAACATCCTGACGTAGAAAATGTAGCATCTGAAAACTTAAAAGTAGTTCTTGGTGTCCAAGACAGTTCTAATCCTCAGCAAGAACTCATAAGAGCTGAGAAGACACTGGGGATTCACTTGGAAAATATGACTTGCAGTTAAGCCCTTGATCAATCAGTGTAGTGAAAGGAGCAGTATCACTCTTCGGAAGTTAATTAGACACTAAGAGTAATACTCTAGAAAGCTTTGAGAGCAGATTGTGTAAAGACAGCTCCCCATATAAATCATTACTATACCTCAAGTCTGAATTTCCATTAATTATTAAAGCTTTCTAGGCAAGCTAAGCAGATATTTCAAGATGCATATTTCAGAAATTTCCACATGTTAAAAATTAAGTACTGTCAAACAAGCTGGGCCAGGCAATGAGAGCCTTTGGAGCTCCCCACCCCAATGTACTCACGTCACTCATCCCAGCTCTGAGGGATGTGTCAGGCTCCACTGGGCCACTGCCCCATCCAGCCAACAACTTTGGGGCTCTTTTCTCTGTGTTTGAGCACATCAGAGGGTGCTCCCTAGTTCTTCAGAGTGCTTTGGGTCAGCATGGCACAAACTAAAGGAAATGTGAGTGTGAAATAAAGGACTAGGCAGAGGGGGACTATGGAGAGCAGCTTGTGTGAAGAACCAAAGCCTGGCTAGATGCTAGGAATGAGGCTCTTCCCCTCATTCTTCACATTTCTCTGTGATATTTTCCTTGCTTTTGTGATCAGACGTGGAAAGAAACAGATCTGGACCAAAGATGTGATTTGAACAGACCCTCCTGGCATACTCAAATGTTGAAAGAACTCAGACTAAGCTGATCCATGGCTTTTTTTTGGAGTTTAAGTAGAAACAAAAGTCCACTAAAATTCTCTCTTTTGGGTTGATGGCATTAAGTCCTAAGTCCAGCTTCCCAGAAAAGTATTGGAGTAGGAGTCTTGTTGCTGTTTTAACTTAGATTTCCAGTATTTCCAGCTAAGATTAATAGAAATACAGCTTAACTTATTCTGAAATAAATCTACATCCTATGTAGGTATCTCTCATGCTTCTGCAGTTAAATAAAAAGAAAGTCAAGGGATTTTTATTCATTGCAAATATGTGGGAATACAAACCCCCTATTCTACTTGGTGGATCATTTTTTTGTATTAAATACAAAAGTTTACTTTATTTGTAAATAAAAAGTAGAAAAAGTAGGCCTTTCTTTGTTTGTTTGCTTGTTTTTTGAACAAACAAAGTAGAAAAAGATTGGCAATCAAAAGATTCCAAGGATTTGGAGGGAATAGCAGGATGTGGATTTGCATGCAAAGCTTTCAGTGTGATGAAATGTACCCAAATAGAGTGTCGCAATTTTCGATTATTCAAATCAAGATACTGCAATATTTTTGGACACTCAAGGCTTTGAGCTGTTTATTTATTCATTTTCTTTCTTTACTGCCTTTTTCCCCTGAGAAACCTAACAACTGAAATACAGCAACAGTGCAGAATATTTATTGGAGAATACAGGCACTTAACAGGATTGCAAAATTCCAAGTTCTCAAGAAGGAAAAGCAGTAGGCATTAAAACAAAAGCTGCTGATACTGTACAACTTTTCACTCTTACAGATAAGAGACATCTTCTGCTTTCAAGAAGAAGACTAAGCACAGCTGAATAAGTGTTAGAGTGCTTGTCATCCAAACTGCACAGCAGAAGGAGACCTCTGCAAAAATGTATAAATCCTATGTTTTACCACCCAGGTAATATTTGAAAATAGGGTCACTGTTGGATTAGCTAAGGACTAATGACTAGGTAGCAAACCAGTTGTGAAAATAGAACAACTATGGTGAGTGGTTTGAAACACTGCAGGCAGTGACATCAACAGTATTTTCAGTTGCAGTTTTGGCAAGGATAGGTGGTGTTTTACAAGAGATAAAGAGCAGCCTGGTCCCCAGAAGTCCATGGGTTCCTGTCTGGGCAGAAAGATGCTGCCTAAAGTGAGAACCAGAGCTAAGAGGAATGGGCACATGGGGCTGTGGGTACAGGGGCTGGGCTGCCTGGGCTGCCCTTGGGTGAGGGAGCCGAGGGTGAAGTGTTGTCCCCAGGAAGGCAGAGGTTCTCCATGCCAGGACCTCACAGAAGCACAGTTCTCCTCAAGGATTTTATTCACATTTGACAGATTTTTTTCAGAAAGGCCACAGACCTCCTGCTTGCTCTTCACACTTCCAGCAAAGCAGGTGAATTATTTGAAAAACTTTGAGACTCTCCTCAGACTTTCCATGGCAGGTCAAGGAATGGCATTGCAGGAATCCTTGTCTGAACCCAAGATACAGCATGAAATAAGAATTAGCAGCTTCAATCATGTGATCACCTCATATGTTAATGAATGAGGGAGTAGAAATAAGGTTGCCTGAGCAACCTCATTTCTGGCATTGCTTAATATCAGAATATTTGGCTAAGCAACAGGAATAATTTCCTTTTACAACTGAGTGGGTTTCTTGGACAAGTCTGGAGAGCACATTGCCTGCTCACACTGCTGGGAGTAAGAATACAAACCAGCACATCCCACTTCCACCGCCTCAGCAGAAATGGGAAGTAAAATCCCAGTTTAGGGTCTGAGGTTGTCCATAGGGCAAAGCAGCACATCCAAGTGCTGCCTGAAATTGCACGCAGGCAAATTGCTCTCCAAAATTAAACACATTTCCACTCTGCTCTGCCCTTCCGTGGTTTCTCTCACCAGAAGCCAACTGAACCTCAGACAACTGTAACAAATTCTTTTCAAGCTCAGGATGGAAAGCAATGCCATCCTCAAAACAAAACAGGGGGAAAAAGAGCCTGTTTCAAATACAAACATGAATTTGATACTATTTCACCTGTGGCACACCTTCCTCCACCTTGTTCCAGCCTGCTGCATATTAGAAAGATTTTGATACTTAAAAATACAATACAACAAATACAATACAATACAATACAACAAATAACTAATGTTTACGATTGTGTTTGAAGTATCATGCTACACTGAATCAGAAAAGTCTCCCCTTTTATCTACAGTCCAGAGAATTGCACTTTTTTTCCTGAAATTCTGTAGGATTTGAAAAGAAACAGTCCCAATTTAGAATGACAGTGCTCCAAACAGTTCTTGTATTTTCCATTAATTTTTGGTTGTATTGGTATTCTGTTCCAATTAGCCTCTGTTAGTGCTTCAAAGCTCTGTCTTATCTGCAGATAACATCAAAGATGAGAGCTTCCAGTTTTAAATTTGGTTTGTAGTTATTTTAAAGATACAAAGGCATCATTTGTGAATAGCTGATCAAATAGAATAAATACTTCTTTGTTTTGCCTCCAAAAGGGCCAGAAAACTACTTTTCTTTTTGAAGTTCAATTTCATTTAGACATCAGGCCTTATTTTCAGGGTGCTGAACTCCTGGAGCTCACGTTTTCTTCAGTTGCAGTTGCATGTGCTCAGGCAGGAAACATATTTCCTCCTACACAAAACTTTGAAACTTCACAATTTTCACCATGCCATAAAATTATAGGATGGTTTAGTTCAGAAGAAATCTTACAGATCATCTGGTTCCAGCCCTTCTTCCATGGCCAGGGATAATTTCTCTGAGACCAGGTTTCTCAGAACCCTATCTAACCCAGCCTTTAACACTTCCACGCCAGCTTTTCATTAGCCCAAATCACAGATCTTTACAAAGAATCTCATAGAAGCATTAGCAAGAAAGATTCCAGATAACCCCCTTGACCACTAAACTATTGGCTCCTTTAGAAACAAGTTCTTAATCTCTCCTGCCAGAGCTGTTTCACTCCAGTTGGAAGGAAGCATCATCATGCAGGAGGAGTTTGACCTGAGGAGTTCTTACACCCCAGGGAGAGCCTACCTAAGAGTTCACCAAGTTGCTGATTTGTCATTACTGCTGCTTTCTATCTGGCCTGATCAGGATTTAAACAAGCCACACAAACTTAGCAAAAACCCGAAAAACCTCATTTCAGTAGTGGTTAGCTAAGAAATAATAGTGCTGACTTCAAGACAACTACAAATTCCTTTGACACCTTCCTGAAATAATGTAGAGATCTAATTTTGTCTATTTCTTATAAGAGTAATTTAGACAAAACCTCTCCTTCTCAGCTCTGCTCAGCACCTCCGAGAAACAACCACATTTCAACCACTGTTGGGAAGCAGCTTATAAAAGCATGAGGGGAAAACACTCAAGTGGGTTTTCTCTCTGTTTAAAAAGCACAGTGATTTCACTGACATCTTTTCTGGGATAGTGCTGTTTAGGGAGCTGCTGTCAAGCTTTGCCAGTCAGCAAAGGAGTCCATAAGTGCTCAGGTTCCTCTTCATTAGAAAATACTTGCCATCAGCTTTTTACATTTGATGGAAGATGTAACAAATCACTCTTGTGCCTACCTGGCTCACAAATAATGTTAAAGACAGTGACATCTGCCTGTCAGTGCTCTCAGTATGCACTTGCTGAAAACATGAGGGATTTTTCTCTGTGTCCCCACATGGGTCACACTGATGCTCAAGAAGATGCCTCTGTAGTTTATCAGACCATGAAGAGTCAAAGATATTCATGGAATCATGAAAGGGAATTAACTGTGGGGGCACATGTGCTGTTTGGGAGACACAGAGCTTCATTTGTGACCTACTCCAAGCACCTATATTGCAGAGGCAAGGGATTTCCACAGAAATTCTGCAAATGTCCACCTGATGATGGTGGGACCACAACAGGTCAGGGCTAACAAACACTTCAGAGGACAGGATGAGAGTTCAAAATAACCTTCACAAACCAGGAAAACAATATGAAGAAGATTAGGGTGAAATTCAGGAAGCACTGCTGCACAATGCTGTGCTTAGAGAGGAGTAAAGAGTTGCATTAAAAAGGAAAACATTAAAAAGGTTACATTGCTGTGATGCAGAGCGGAATCTGGGGAGCTGCATGGATTATAAACCACACATAAGTCAACAATTTCATGCTGTCATGAAGAAGACAAACAACACTCTGGGATGTGCAAACAAAAATAAAGCTTGTAAAACCTGCCAGTAACCTCACTGCTCTACCCCACATGGGCAAAGCCTTAGGAGGAACTGGACACTTCTGGATACTTCATTGCCAGAAAGGTGACAGTCCAACAAAATCCATGACTACAGGCTAAAGATTGTCATCTAAATATAAGCAGAGATAAAAATGGAGGGCACATGTGATAACATTCCTTCATCTGCTGTAAGGGTTGTTGCAAAGTGAGAGGAAACTCAGCCTTGCATGAGCATTGTAGAAAGGATAAGAGTTATGGGTTGAACCTACAGTGAAGGAAAAGTTAGGACAGACACCATGAGAAGTTTATGTGTTTGCTACCAGGATTGAAAAGCACTGGACTGCCTGGAAAGGGCATGTCCCTGAGTGTCTGCATGGGACTTCAAGGAAAACTTGGCTGAGAGTTGGGAAGACAATCCTGCATTGAGCTAAACAATACATGTGAAAATATTCAGCTAGAGGCTTTGCAGTAATCCAAGATATCCAGCTCCTAGAGAGCAGTAAAACTTATTTCAATGAAGACATTTACCTTCATTTTTTCATGTTACACTTGTACACTCCCATAAAAATCCTGTAACTCCTGTTGGTTGTAACCATATGCCAAGGGATACACCTCCATGAGATGGTCACAATCCTGGCTCGTACCAGTACATACTGAGACAGGGCAGCAATTTTTCAGTTTATTTTCCATCTCATCATAGCAAGTCTTTCCCAATTTTTGCTGTAATGCCTAAGAGACTTTCAACTATTTGTCCAGAAGTCTCCTGCATCAGGGAAGGATCCCCCTAGGCCAAGGGACATGAGGGGCCTGTTTCACCTGCCTTTCCAAAGGCACCAAACTGAGCCTCTAAAAGGTAAAATCACCCCATAGCACACTATATACCCATGTTTTGAAAACCTCTTGGGTTTAAGATACTTTCCACCCAAACGACAGGGCAAAGCAGAAGGATCTGTAAAGACAGCACACACAGAGGTCATGGAGAACCTTTATTTATCCATGATGGGCAAAACATGACACAGCATGGGAGGATTTCCTGATAAAGGCCAGGATGTACAGAGACACACACAGTTTGTGTGTAACTACAAACTCATTATAAACCCTGGGCTTGAATTTTGACTGGTAGGAGAGAAAACAGCCCAGGCCACTACTGCATTCAGAGACCCTCTCCCAGCTTGGACAGGGCTTTCATGGCTCCGGGGCTAGTGACTGGGTCTTTCTGCCTTCCCCATCCCAGCACCACACCCATCCTCAACTTTATTTCACACTGGAGCTTCATCCTCTTTTCCTAGCAGTGTCCCAGTTGTCACTTTTCCACAGGACACCAAGTAACCTCCCTGCCCTCCTGGACAATTAAAGAAGTGAAGTCTCTCCCTTTTCTTTACTGCTCAGTGGAAATAATGGAGCATTCTTAATTTCACTTGTTTGGGCTTTTTTCCATGTTATGAGTGACGTCTATACTAATCTGCCTTTGCAACCCTTTTCAGGTTTTATTCCATTCTCCAGCCTTAACACGTTCCCAGACTTTCACTGACCTACAGTGGCACCGAGTGGAAAAGTGAAATAAAGCCCTGTGTCTCCTCTTGCAGGACACAGCATTATTGAAAAATTACCTGGAGTGTCTACAAGGCAGAGTGATGAGGAGTAAAATCCTGTCTTTGTACTTCTCCGGGTCTGTGCAGCATATAGATCATTTGTCAGTGCCAGTTTGAGGTAGTCTCTCCAAACAGCCTGTTTTGCATTTGAAGCACTCACAGGACATGATGGTTCGGCTAAAAAACCATGCATTTTACATGAAATCACCAGGATAATTTGGCTGGATACCGTGTTCCCACAACTTAATATTCTACCTACAGATGCGTGATCAAGAAGAGATTCCTTAACTTTGACAGGGCACATCACATTATACTCACTTTATTATTGGAAATGATCACCCCAGGGTGCAAAAGGGAGCAAAGACATAGTTTCATCATACCTTTTTTTTTTTTTTTTTAATAAACCACATTTACTGCAGTGTGGGGTATTCCAAAGCTACAGAGCGCCACTTGCCAGTGGACAAGTGGCTATATTTTACCTGGATTGTGCAAGAAAGAAGTAACTGCTAAATTTAATGCTGAGCTGTGTAAAACTCACACTGGAAAATTCAACTTTTAGGCACACAGTTCATATCCTCCAGTAAAAAGTCATTTTAGGTGGTGAAATTAAATATTTTAAAAGCTGTGCTCATAGATGTAACCAAAAACTCTCCTCACTGTGGCTACATATCCTCCCTTGTACTCAGGGCAGGATCCAGTACTGGACTCCTGGCCTTAACATTAAGGAAACTTTAACAGTTTTGGTGTTTGCTAGGACCAACAATGAGATTTTTCCTCTGCTTTGATGGTTATTACAACCAGTTACAGTTCCCTATTTTCCAACTCTGCAAAGATTTCACTGCACTCCCAGTGGAGCAGACCAGAAAAATACACTCTTGAATCTCAACTAGCACTTGATACAGTACATTTATCTGTGAACTGATTGATACCACATCTATTTTGGTGTTATGATTTTTATTTTTAATCCTCCATTTAAATACCCTATTTCACAATCTGGAAGGAAAAGGAACATGGGATGGCCCATAGATATTTAGTAGCTATAAAGTAAAACCTATAAAATGAAAGTGAAATGAATTATCAAACCATAAACTAAAGTTCAGTGTTTAAAATGGGTCTGGGCTTTAAAAATTCAATTACAGCTTTAACAGAAACAAGTTTACTCAATATTTTAATAACCTTCTCTCATAATGTTTTTTTTTCTTCCTTTGCAAAGCCTGGCATTACTGAGGATGTATGGCAAGGTTGCCTTTCCTCTAACTACTTTAAGATTGATTAGGAAACAGAAATATTGATGCATTTATCCAAAATAACTTAATTAAATGAAACAAAAAATAGCACACAGGAACATGCCTCAGTAGAAAACTGGAGCTGATCAAGATTATGAGAGGTTACATTTAATATTCCTGTACTGACAACATCAGGACCATTAATTGAATATCAGTAATGGAGAATACAAAGAGAGGAAAGTTATTTAATGCTTTCTTAACTCACTGGTGGATTATTTCATTTTCAGTAACTTTTGTAGGTTTAGAAGCTACCAACACCTGTCCTGTAGGGCATCTCAGGACAGCAGGTGGGGAGAACATCTCAGAGCACTAAACTTGCGTTACCTTCATTGAAGCTCAAAGTCAGGTGTAAGGTCAAATACAAAGGTATAAAACCCAATGAAAAGTCAGGTCTGTGTTTGTTTGGTGTTGTCAGATTGGTACTATTGTGGTTTGAGGGATGCATTCAGCAATGAGCTGTCTTCAAGCACCACTGGCTGCTCACATTCCTGGAGGCTGAGTCCAGGCTCAGTCCTGGCTCCTGCTGGCTTCAAAGGGAGTTTAAGTGACAAAAACCCTGAAGGACAAGACTTCAGGAGCTGTTATCCCAGGCAACAGCAGCTTTCAGCTCTGTGGTTTTAGAAGGGCTTTCTCCTCATCTGTTTTACTTTCTTTGGGAGGCATTAGGATTTTGACAAAACCTCTAGAAAAACAGTGAGGATATGCCAGATGAACCAGAGAATTTTCACTCTGGTTTAGCTTGGAAACCACCCATATCTTCATTTTGAACAGTGGCTTCTCAAATGCAGAGTAGCACCAGGTCCAAGTTACAATCACAGACTGCTCTGTGTGGAGCCCAGATGATTTTTTCAGGACCCACCAGGAGATGCCTAGCCTGACAAATCCAGCTGAAGATCCAGCACCACTGATAAATTTAAAACATTGCAGATGCAACAGCATGGAAAAAAAGGTGTTTCTGGGAGAATGAGGAACTGCAACTGAAAATTCATGATTCTCAAAGCTGCATCCAAGGAGAATGGAACAAAGATCTTAAAATACTACCCCTAGAGTTTTCCCCCCTGTGGTTGCAATTGTTTCTGAAGTACTCTGCTTAAAATAGGTTTTCAAACCATGCAAGACTAATCATTGCAATTTGGAGAGGTAAGTAGGCACTTAGCATGCAATTCACAATTAGCCAAAGATGGTAGAAGAATCTCAGTCGTGTTGGCACAGGAGATTTAAAAAAAATGAAAGAAAACAGTTTTTTCTAGCAAGAATGACATGTGATGGGAGAATAGAGGAAGATAATTGTCATAACAAAGGGAATATGTTATTATTTATTGGCCACACTTAAGCACTGGAATCCTGGATTATAGTATCTGGTGACAAATGCTGCTTGAAATTTTGTAAATATCACTTAAAAAGTGTGATAAATGAGTAATTCTGCACCTACTCCACAACCAACCCTTTCAAAATTCAGTTCTGGCTATCAGAGTGACTTTTTTCTGTCCTATATGAAAAGATGAAAAGCCTGAGCACCCTAAAATCTTGTTCTCTTCAGGCTTCACCCTACACCTACTGCCATTAGAGCCTATATATTGCTGGTAACTTTGGCAAGAGAATTTTTAAAACCAACTAACAAACTTAACTTCATAGTGCCTTCAGGGTATGGCATAGCCCACCCAGGCTGTTCCCTGCCCCCTGTGCTGCTGCCAAGCCCACCCAGCCGTGTGATGTCCCAGCAGGGACCTCTGAGCCCCGTGGCACTGGAGGTAAGGGCTGAGCTGAGGGTGAGGATGGATTTCACCTTCCTGAGCTGGGGAGGGTCACAGCACTCAGCTCCCCAGGGGCTGAGACCATTTCCTTGCCAAAGTGACAGCTGTAAATAGATATTTAGTGCCTAATTTCTATATGCTTCGGTATCTTAACTTATATTTAGCCAAAACCATGACACATTTATCTGATTTGTTGCTATTAATTTCCTGGTTCCCTTTCTATTTTCTTCCTCCCCTCAGAGATTCCCTGGGTTATGAACTGCAGTAATAACATTTCCAAACCATTTTTTTTATATTTGAAAAGCTTCTGATTTTTTTTTTTTTTGTTATCACTCCACTAGTGCTGGGATGCTGATTACCCTCCCTCCTTCCCTACCTTCCCCAGCTCTAGAAGGGAATGCAAACAACAACAGGGGAAGGGGAAAAAAAAAAAAAAAAACAACCAAACCCAAACCCTCGGCAGTAAGTTGGCTGCTGCTGGCAGCAAGACAAATCTGGCACCACACAGCAGGCAGGCAGGGAGTGCACTGCTCATCCTTTCGGTTTGCTGGTGTGTGGGAATGCTGGACACCAACAGCCAGCCAGGGACTCGGCCAAAAGCTCCTCTCCTCGGCGCCTGAACCCTGCTGCTCTCTGCCCCGGCTGGGAGATACAGGTAAAAACTGAGAAATGCTGCAGCTGACTGCATTCAGTGGCAATAGAAAGCAGTTAGGAGAAGCCCAGGCTGCCTAATCTTATTCCTGACAGTAAAACCACAGTGCAGGGGCTGTGCACGAAATGCCCTCAGGTACCGGGACTTGCTCGGGATTCTTCGCATTACAGCAAATAAATTGCTGCAAGTGGTAGTAAAGATTTTTTTTTTTTTGGGGGGG
>VZTZ01031704.1:226085-238847 GCA_013400955.1 Drymodes brunneopygia
GGGGGGTACACTTTGTTCAAGTTGCCTTTATAAATATTTATTACTATTTATAGAATTATAGCTCTCTGACTGCAGCACATTTGAGCCACAACAAGCAGGCAGCCTGGATGCCTCCTCCTCAGCCTGACCGTACCTATTCTATGTGTTATGTGTTTGTCTATTACCACCATGCTTTGAGCTTATAATTCATTTCATAATGTAATTTATAGTTACATTACAAAAGCATCCCTCTACAAACAGCAACCATGTAATATTGATAAAGCATTTAGGGACAGAACATAAATTCAACGGCTCAGATATTATGTAGTATCAATAATCTGCAGGGAAAAAAAGTGTCTGTGTAAGTATGCACAATTTATGATGGCAGGAACCTAAACAGAGAACATCTTTCTCTGTCAAACTTTCTTTAAGAGAACTTGACATCCCCAAATTCTTTTCTCTCCCACAGATGTCAGAGGACAAGACAGACAAGGTAAAAATCAAACCAGCTGAAAGTTTTGAACATGACAAGCAAAATATTTCTTGGCTGAAAAAAGGTAAGTTACATTGAATTATTAGTTACTGGTTTGTGTTCAGATATTTATAATTTTTTTTAAATAAAAATGCAGAAAAATACCTTATAGGCTAAAATATGGCCTGAAATTTCAACCATAAAAATTCCATAGATTATCTTCTGCGCAATATGAACTTCCAATTTCTTTTGGTACAGAAAGGCCTAAATTATCAAATTTAAAAGTAACCTGAAAGCTCATTTTTCTAATGTTCTTGCATTCCTGGGAAAGTTTTATTTGACTTGAACTATAAGAAGCATGGATGATCGTCTTACTGCTGATGAAAAGTTTTTATTAATTGAAACTGTTACTGAATTGAATTAATTATTATTAATAATTATTTTCTCAAACATGAGTAAAGATCAAGCCTGAATCTTTGGCTTTGGCAGTGTTTTATCTTAGAATACAGTAACATCAGCTGTCAGCGCTTTGGATGTACAGAAACATTGACCCTCAAATGTCATAAAAGACAAGTATGGGGCCCTTTCAGATTTTAAAGGCTGAAAAATAAAGGGCTGAAAAATGAAGTAACTCATTTGCAACAAATATCAATATTTGAAATACTACATTCTATTTGTTAAGCTAATTTTTTTAAGAAAAAATAAATTGGAAAGTTTTCCTTATTGTTTGTACACATGAAGAAGGAAAGTTCTTAGGATATATTTCTTGCTGAAAAATATTGATTTGCCAAGTTGGAACACAACTTGTTACATCTTTATGCAAATTTGTTGGTCATAGCAGAATCCCTTTATTCCATTTATTACAGACAAGTAGGATTTGAGTTAAGTAGAAGTTCCAAGAGTAGACTTTCAAGATGTACAAGATAGAAATTAAATATCCATGGTTAGGTGCAAATTATGGTTTTTAATGAGAACAGTTGTATTCTAATCCTAAAAAAATGATTTTGGGAAGACTCAACAAGTGACCTCATATTTTGACAACACCAGCTGTGGGGGTATTTGACAAAAGGCACATTTTTATGTCATCTGTAAGATGTGCATCACGATTTTAAGCTCGTGTCATTAAATGTACATTAGATCTTTAAGCTGCAAAGGAGTTTCCAGCAGAGCAGGCCTGAATGAATGTCCCTGCCTTGCAGCCTTCCATGTTCATGCAGCATTTCCACAGAATGAAAACCTCCCACTGCAGCAGAGGTCACTGACCAGCAGGGCTCACTGACCAGCATGTAGTCTTGGCTTGGCTGGACATCCAAAGTCCTCTGCTTGCAAGGGGTCAGTTAACTTCAACACCAACTCAGTGGGCAGAAACTCTGCAGTTTGAGTGTCCCAGAGAGGGATAGAGTTGAGCGAGCAAACAGCAAACACATTAACTGAATTGAGCATTTACTCCATCTCTAGAGAGTAGAACACAAGAGATTTGCAACTTTACAAAGGGATATAAAAGTCCAGAGGACTTGAAAATTTCTCTGAACAGGGTAAGACTGATGGCAGGGCCCTCAGAGTCCCATATTGTTATTTATCCTCTGGTCCAGACCTCCTCCAGGAGCCAGGTACATCCCTCACAGCTGTGTGTTACCTGAGCTCATTTCACTTAGTGATGTTACTTCACAAGGTTTTATCTCTCCAGCTCCTAAGGAGAGACCCCATGTAGAATTTCAGGATCATTAGCAACATTTTGATTCTTCTGTACTTGGAGGAGCTACAGAGCCTCAGAAAGAGCCAAGTGTTGACTATTGGCATTTCCCCTTTCCAAAGTGAGACCAGAATTGGGCCTTGAAGGTCTTCTACAGCAGCTGAATCAATAACTGAATGTTCCTCATGAGAAAAACAAATTTTCCTTGAAATAAGAATATGGAAATTATTTTATCTTATATTGAAGTTTGTTTTTTAAAAAAAAATGTTGTTGTTTCTTTGCTTTAAGTACTTCTGTGGTATGCACTGGGATTTTAGAATATGGTGAAACAAATTGTCTGGAGCAGAAGCTTAACTTCTATGTTTAAATGTTTTAAAAATACCTCATGTATAGATTTCAGGCATTCCAATAAACAAAGAATTGTGGAGAACAGACTTGTACTGTTTCCATCAGGCACAGTAAGAAGACTATATGTTCTTTTAGCATCCAGTGTTAAAGAAAAGTTATTTTTATTCATGGTTTTGTATTGATTATTTGTTCCTTCTAAAAGAAACAATCATGAACCACATAGTATCAGAAATAAACAACTAGGCTGTGGTTTTAGTGTCTTTCCTAGACTTCATTTTTTCCTAATGCTTTGCAAAGTAAAAGCTCATGGACTGGTTGTACAGTGGGTCAACAGCAAAATAAGGTATTTAGCAACTTTTATAGTCTTTCTGCATTAGAAACTATTTAATCAGGACAGGGGGGATTTTAACCTGGCTGTCAGTTATTTATCTTGTACTTTTTCTTGGAAGAAGATAATTTACTTCTGTCTTAAGCCCTCTAAGAGCAGAAATCAAAGCCAAGTTCTGAGGGAGAACTTTCCCAAAGCAAAACAGAAACCAAACCAGTCTCGTGAACAGTATTACAGAAAAACAGTGGGCTGGGCATCTAGGGTTGTATCTTATCAGCAGGAAGAGTATAAACAGTTCAGCTCATGCCTCTGCCTTTCATTAAGTCATTTTTACTCACTGATGTGCCCTCGCACCTCTGCCATGAGTGCACCAGGAAGCTGATGGGAGTTAAAGAAAGTAAAAGACACTGGGACAAAAAAGCTGCACAAGTCAGCACAGTCTGGGACAGGAAGATGTACATAATCTCAGCCTTGGGCTGTATTTTTTTTAAAAGGACAATGACACATATAGCCTTTCCTTTCCTTTCTAAAAGCCTCTTTTGGTGAAGGGTCCTCTACTGCACCTGCAGAGTATAAACCAGTAATGAAATAATAATCAATATGTTAACAGTGGAGAAGAGTGTGAAATGTGTTTTCTAGGTTTGCTTAGACTTTAAAAAAGTCCCAAAAGGTCTCTGCCTCTTGCCTTTAGCACTGAAGTCTAGGTGTGGATAACACGAAAGACTCCTGGGGTTGAAAGTGAGAACAAGGATGGTGAAATGTTTGCAGTTCTATTCCAGGATGTCTCAGGGTAAGGAATATATACACCAGCAATGTTTTCTGGTAGTATGGAATATCCTTCAGGACTATTATTTCTGAGGATCACACAACAGATGAGAAGCCCTGCATCTGGAGGGTATGCACCAGACCATCACATGTAACTCAATCAGAATCTGTATGAATGAGCATGGAGAAAAGGCAGCTCTGCTTGTCTGACCTTAAAACTGATGTGAACCAACTCAAGGAAAACTTGGGATATAGCAGCAAAACCAGACAATGGCTCCTACTTTGTGTAGGAGTGGAGACAGTTATTGGTGCTTTCTTCTTCCCATGGGAAGAAATTGGGAGTCAGTTTTGGATGGAGAAAGAGAGATCCCCATGTCAGTGCTTACAAAATATCAGGGCATTGTGAAACATGGGTTCATTAACAAAGAAGCACTTCAAAAGTTATCTGCCATGAAAAACTGGAGCAGGAATTCTCAGTGCATGTGTTATCCCCACTTCTGCACCTTTTGCCCTCACATACACAAAATAACATAAATGACAGTGCCTAGAATATGAATGTACATGTGCAAACAAAGAACAGCCAATATAACTTGAGGATAATATTAGAGAAATGTCCTCTGCAAGGCCTTGTGTACCCACCTGCTTCATGCACTCCCAAGATTCCATGGAGAGAAAGTGACAGGAAAAGTGGGAAGTTTAGGAAGAATTTCTTCCCTGTGATGAGGGTGAGGCCCTGGCACAGGTTGCCCAAAGAAACTGTGATTGCCCCATCCCTGGAAGTGTCCAAGACCAGGCTGGATGGGGTTTGGACCAACTTGGGATAGTGGAAAATGTCCCTGCCCATGGCAGGGTGTTGGAACTGGATGACCTTAGAGGTCTCATCCAACCCAAACCACTCCATGATTCAATGAGCAACACGCAGATCATCACATTCCAAACAAGAAGCATCTCTGGGCCCCTCACCCAGCATGGCCATTAGAGTGTCCTGCAAAACCTGGAAGCTACACAAGACATGCCTTCAGAAAGGCAGCAGTCAAGGAAGAGCAGCAGTCCCAGGAGCTGACTCTGGGATGGTCCCACCTTGCCCAGCACGGCCACAGAGCTGCCTCTTCCACGTGGTCCAGGGGCTCCTTCCACCATGGCAGTGATTTAGTGCCAGATTAGCAGCCATCTGATGGGAAAGGAGGGAGGTCAAAGCAGAGCTAAATTCACACCAGCCTCAGCATGTGGCTTTTGGAGCTCCTTACAAACAAATCTCTTGGTATCACCCCATGATTACAGCTGTACGGACACGTGGGAGCAGGCAGGAGCTTCTCCGACGGACACAGAGCTATAAAAGGTGACACTGATTTTGCACAGGGACCACAGTGGCCTGTTCACTATTTCTGCATCCATTGCAAATGTAAGGGAAAAAAAATGTGTGAGGGCCTCACACTGCCCTCCCATGGTTTCATCCCAAACTGGCCAAGGCAGCCCAGGAACGCAGATCCAAGTCACACAGAAATGAAATTTCATTTCAGGATATTTTCACACAAAGCCCTCCTGTTTTATGCTGCCCAGCTGTGTACACAAATGCCCTCCATATATAACTTCCAGTGAAAAGTTAATGAAATGGCTTCCTTGCTTTCCTGCCAAAAATAAAACTGAAAGTCTAATCTCAAGACTTTCTCCAAAATAGCCCCTTTTTGCACTGAAATTCTCATAAATCAGAAACATTTTTGTCTAAAATAAGCCTGTTTTCATTGTCTTGCAAATAGTAAAGAGTCCAGCCCCAATTTCTTTAATCCACTGCTCCAGCCAGCAGATTTTCACTCTAGGGTGAAATTTTGCCCTGTACTGAGGGTCAGTGCAAGGTCAGCACTTAACCCATAAAATAGGGCTTAAGTGGTAAATAGAGCCTCTGTTCAGGATTATATTTCACCCCTTAAAAGGACTACATTTCATATGAAAAGAGAGATTTACTCATATCATAGACCTGGCTGTAGTGACATTATACAAATACCTTATTCCAGTATTAATCCCATTGGGTGAGACTGGGCCACATTTCTTTGTGGTATATCCCAGAAATCCAACATGGGAGCAGACTATTCCTGACTTCACCAAAACTTCCCACAGCCTTGTCCTGGGATAAGAGGAAAATCTTTCTACATGGCAGCACTCAAAAATTCCTTTTTCCCCAGAACACTCCTCTCTCATTCACCCAGAGGCTTCAAGAGACTTTTACAAGCATTAATAAAGTGGGAAGGACATAATGCCACAAGAGTGGTATTGCAGAACGAGAGCTGTCCTGGAGATACTCAGGGAATTTCCAAGTTTTTACAACCTTCCAGTTTTATCCCTGGTTTGAGAAGACTGGAGTAAAAGTACAAGGCTTTTACTTTTGCTGAGACTATTCTCAGCAGAGTGTTTTGATCTGACTTGCATCCCTTCATTTAGGGAGTTAAATGACATTTTTAGAATTTCTTTCTAAAATTTCACAAGTCAGTGAATGCAATTTTACATACAAGCTTGGACACTTGTTTCCTGAATTTTGCTGACTTGGGTCCAGAAGCTTTTTTCACTCCCTTCTTTCAGCCTGAATTAAGTCATTGCATTGAAAAGCTTTATAGAAGACTGATAGCAAAGAAAGACTTCTCAGTTTCATGCAACAGAAAATGCCAAATGCTTCTCAGATGAATGCTCTAATCCAAGCAGACTGTTTCCAGATAAGAACACCGCACACACAAAAAAAGAGCGCATTTAAAAACTGATGACAAGGATCCCAGGGGGCTCAAATTCCTGGAAGATGCCTTGTCAGCTTCAGGACTATGACCAAATGAATTAATGAAGACAACCCTTCCTTTGAGTTGTAAAACAGCAGATTTAAAGACTCTTCCAATGGAAAGGGAGTATATGAAATCTGCAATGGTCCTAGCTCACCATTCTTAATTACAATGTTATAAACTGAGGGGTCCTTGACCTTTGAGCTGAAAGATCCCTGAAGATGTCAGACTTTGGATGTACAGTAAAGACAGGGGTACTTCTCTGGGTGACAGTGTTAAAGGTTTAAAGTCATGCTCCTATGTGTGAATATCCTGGGTATCTATCATAAAAAGATATGTGAATGTTTATTTAGGATTGCCTGAAGTAGATTTGTTCTGCAAAGGAAAAGTTTATTTCATTCAACTGCCAGTGCTGGGGAAGACCTGAATGTATTGTTTCATTCACCACTGGAAGTTTTCCAGACCAATTCTATTCTTTGCAGTACTTGGGCAAAAATATACAGAATTTTGCCCATAGTTGCCCATAGTTGAATAGAACTCATGTTCTCTATTTCATGTAGAACAGAACATGAAATAACACTACAGACACTTCTCATTTATTGAGTATCTCAGCAACATAAACATTAAACACATCCACAGCACTTCTACTTCAGATGGCAAACTGGGGCATGGAAAATCTTAGCCTAAGGGTCAGTGTCAAAGGGATTAATAATTCCATTAAAGCAACAGAGCTGCATTGGCTTGCAAAACATCTGATTTGTCCCAATATGTTTAAGAATAGATACCACTAATTGTCTCAGGGCATCACTGAAGCAGGAGGAACAAAGCCATGGCTCATTTTACCACCTCAGTTCATAGAGAGAAGAATCAAATGCCAAACTGGTCTGCTAGATCTGAGGCAGTGCAAGCCCATCACAACAAAAACTATGCAGGCCTGATTTAATTTGAGGTAGAAGGCAGAATAACAGTGGATTATTCAGAGCCAGTTTTCAGAAGGTGTTTTATAGACCTGGGAGATACACACTGGTATGTGGAGCCAAACTGACAGTCACAGTCATACACAGGTGTAGCAAAATACTTATTATTGGAGTGTTTCAATGAAATATTTAGATGAAACATAATTAGGTTGTGAAAAAAAATAGACCTCCCCTCATCTGACTGAAGATTTGCACTCATTCTCTGAAATAAAACTGCCTCCAAATACTCAAGACAAAGTGCTGTGGGGATGGGCTAAGTACTGGGCAGGCTGGTGGTCTATTGCTTTTGAAAGATATTACAGGAAAAAAGATCAGAAGTTAAATTAGTTTAAAAATTTCTTGTTAGCCAAAATTCAACAGAATTATTTTCCATCTATTTTTTAAATAAGTATTTAGAATGAAGCCCAAATGAAAATAAAAAGTGACTGCTCTAAATGACCAGTAATAAAATCCTGGACACAAACCCCTTCTCAGAGGGATTAGATCCGTGACTTCAGATCAGGGCTCAGAGCACATGAACATATGAGAGTACTCCAATTCACTCTTTCCACATGAAAACTCTCATCCCTAGCTATCAGATACTCTATGTAACATCATGGTTTGGAGATTCCCAAGTGGCTCTGCCTGGACTGTCCACTTCAAGCTCATTGCTCCAGAGAGAGAGAGGGAAGGACATCTGAGTGAAGGGCAGGGGATGGGCTCTTACTCCTGTCAGGGAGAGTATTCAGCCGTCAGTAAAAAGTGGAAAATCCTTGAGATTCAACACCCCACCAAACTTTAATTCCCTGCTTCCTCACCTATCAGCTTACTGGTCCCAGTTGCCTGACCCTCTGCATGCACTGTGCAGAAGGTTGAAGCTGGGAGTCTGCTGCCTGCTGGACAGAAGGGCACATGCAAAATGAGGTGCTGCAGCCCTCAGTGTCAGCTGAGCTCCTTAATAACTGTTCCTGCTCCTGAGATTCATCTCTTTGAAGAGAATTGCACAGGGCCTCTTTACCACCTAAGTGATATTTCAGTGTTGCAGAGATCTTTGTTATCCTCCTAAACTAAATTAATTTTTATTTTATAGGAGTCAAACAGTCTCTTAGGGTCTCTTGATTATATAGTCTCGTTCTAATTTCAGTCTTTAATCTGAATAAACACATTAGAAAAACACAGACACAATTAACTTAATCATAAATTCAGATGGATTGTTTATTATCTGTCTACTTAATGTGCTTATGATTGCAGCAGTTAAACATGATAATGTTGTCTTTTCACACATATAAATGAATACACACAGCACAGAAATATGCCCAGGAAGAAAAACTTCTGCCTGAATACATCCAGATATAGAGGAGTAGATTAACCACTCACTGCTGTGCTCTACAGAAAAACAAACATTGCCATGGTATTGTTGAGACATGAGAGAACTGATTACTGACAGATTATGTCCCTCTTGCTGAAATATGTCCACAAACAGCTTCAAAAGCAAGAAGATGCTACAGCAGCAGACATTCAACTAGGAACACTCTTTGCTTGTACCACTGCATCTGCAATTGAAAGGAAGTATAGATTTTGGGTAAATAAGACCACTTGAGTTCTTCTGAGTAAGATACAGGTCAAATCAGTATCTTCCAACTGAAGAAAACTCAGACATCAGATTTAGAGAACTTTCTGCTTTGTGATCTTTGTGAAGATAGTTGTCTTAAATAGAAGTTAAACCCTTTTAGCACCAAAAATTGTGTTTAGTTACATGCCCATGGCAACTAAAACTTGTGCCAAAATGATTTCATGTATCCACAAATCCTTGGATGCCAAAAATTTAAATTGGAATATGATTCTTCCTGTTCCTACAGCATAGTGAATATGAATAATTATTTCAAGCATGCATCCAAGTTAAATTGGCGATTATTACTCAGAGAGATTTCTCTGTCACTAGACTAGTTTTTTAATAACCCCACAGTATACCATGATGAAGTTTTATTTGCCTTCAGAATATTCAAGTTTTAACTAAATTTAAAACACGCTACACTTTCCCCCCCTCAAACAAGCACCACTGAAAAATATCCACTATGAAAGTTCACGGGCAAAGGGGAAGAAGAGGGAAGATAAAAGAATGGAAACTCAGAAGTCAATTCAGGTCTCTTCAGTTTCACTTTCTCAACAATTTCCCTCATCCAGAAATACTAAAACACCGGATTTTCTTATTAAAAGAAAAAGAAGTTGCAGGTTAATTTTAAAGCTCTGAAACCCACACTTATACTCCAGGAGTGGGCAAAACAATAGAAGAGTTGATGAGATTAGGGGAAGAAAGCCAAGAGAATCATAGGAAAAAGCAATTATGGCACCTGGTAGTCATTCTGGCCAGATGACGTGGTGACCAAATTTATTGTCAGCAGATATTTTAAGTGCTTACTATTTAAAAAAATACTATTGCTATTATAAAACAAGGCATATAAAATCTAGCATAAAATATTTGAACTATATCCAATCCAGCTTCCAGCTAAGCATTTTTTCCCCTTTCCTAGTTTATTTATTATTTAAATAAATAAATAGCCCATGAGCTTCAGGAAGACATTCACTTCACTCACACTCTCAGTCCCCAACTTTATGATCAGCCCTGTTCCATCAGAAGTGATAACCACTGAGCAAAGAAATCCCAAACAGCAGTGGAAGCTTCCCCAGCTCTGGCTTGGAGGGAATCACCAATACTTGTAGAAAGATAGTGCAGTCCCCATGCCTTGAAATTTTTTCTTGAAAAATAAATAAAATATAAAAACTCAGCAGTGGTTTTTACAGTATGACACAGCAGTATTACTTGCATTAGGCCAATTTACCACTTATGATAGCAGTAATAGCACTAAAAGCCAATAAAAGCGGTCTGTTCGTTCAGAGATTGGCTTTTATGGCTTATTCTAAATATTATCAAGTGAATCAAAAGCTGTCATTATAGTGTCTAAAAAGCCTTCGTACCTTGTAAGCAAACAGTGTGACTTTGACAAATAATCATTAATATGCCTGTGTGAGACCAGGGCTAAAAGAGAAAGAAAAAGCAAAACCCAATGTTTCACTTTACATAAATCATTAAGATCATTTCAGTTAAATTTCACACAGAATAAAACAGATTTATATGTAAAATGCCATAGTTTTCCCAAGTTGGTTTTTTTAATCTCTGTACATTTTCATAAAACAAGAACTTGACAGAACACTGAGCAATGGATGATTGGACTACAGTGACGTATCCTCATCAGCTCTGAGGAAACAAATGATGCACATGTCTAGGTAGTGTCTTTTGGGCCACATCTAACCTAATCTTTCCCTTGACTTCATCCTGCCTGACAAAAAATTCCTCTCCATATTCTCCTGCTGATGAAGCTTATGGGGTGGTACTCAAGGTCACACCTCCTGTGACTGGATATCCATCCTGTAGTGCCCTCATTTCTTATTGGATCCCCTTGGGTAGGCTTAGCCTGGGCTACCTGGAGACAGGGAGGGAGATGAACAAGGTGGGAACACAGCAGGAGCTTCAGGACACCACGTGGGAAAGGTGAACACAACACTACTTAAGAGTGTAGTTATTGGAAAGGCTGGGCATGGATCGTTCAAGAGTTTAGTACAAGTATTTAGTCCAGACTTTTCTCAGTTAAAGAAAAATTGTTAATATACAGACTAAAATAATGGTAAAAGTTTAGCTGCACACACACCACGTGCCCCTTCTGCCTGCAGAATGATTTTTCAGTGCAATGTCAGCAAGAGCATCTGGGAACCCCATTTATTCTGAGCTCCTCACGAGGAGCCTGCCCTTAGATCTTCAGGGCACAGCACTTCCTCAGCCTCCCCTCAGCCCCCAAGCCACCCCCAGTGACCTCTTAGCCTCTCTGGCAGACATCCAGGCTCGAGACCAAGGCTAAGAGCCCTGGGTCAGGCATGGCCACCTGTCAAGTAGCCTTGACTACAAGGCTTGGGCAGCTGGCTCAAGCATTCCTGTTCCCACAGGTAGTGCTGTGCCTCTGGGAGGTTTTTTTGCCCACTCTATTTACAGTTTTGGGGGCCCCCAGGGATGGCCAGCTGGCACTGACAGTGTTATGTGATCCAGTGTCCAGCTGCACGTGGACAAGCAGGAGCATGTGGGGCTGCTCTGCCAGGGGAATTATCCCCCCAACACAGCCCTTGAGCAGCCACGTGTGTTTTGCAGGCAATTTATGGCAGCAGAAAACCAACAGCCCTCCCATTCCAAGCTTCTAATTTCTTTGGCTGTTTTTTTTTTTCCCCCAAGAAGAACTTTCCAGAAACACTACATTGAGTTAGAAATATGCCAGGTAAAAACTGGTACTCTGGGTTTTGCCTAAGGTATCCTAAACCATGGCAGGAAACCTGTTAGGATTTACTGCCTGCTTGTGTTTATCCAAGGGGTGGTTTATTATATCTTTAAATCTACACCAAGTAGAGCTTCTTCCCAAAAATCCCACCCACTGAATTATGGGTTTGATTATTTCAGTCCAAAAAGTAAAAAAAGCAGGTAAGAGCTGTCTATCTACTTAGAATCACAGAATATTTTGGGATGGAAAGGACCTTAAAAAGACCATATTGTTCCCACCCCACTGCCATGGGCACAACCTTACAAGGATAAAAGGACTTGGGTCCATTTGAACCTCCTCTTTCAGGCAGAGTCCAGCAAATACCAAGGCCCCTCCCAGACCCAAAACACAAATTAAATATCTGCTTTCCTGTGCCCAGGCTTAGATGGTTTATCAGAGGGTCAGCCATGAAGACCTAGAGAACACAATCTATTCACTGATATTAATAATGTTCCTCTCCCATTCCATCCAACAGTATTTTGCAGTGCTGATTTCAGTCTCCAGCATTCCTGTAAAATGGGAGAAAAAGATTTTATCACTCAAAGATTCGAGTGGTTTGGTCTGTTTGGTTTTCAGGCCACGGGTCTGCAATGCATGCATTCATCACACACAGTTTTCCTGTATTATTTTTCCCAAGGCTTCAGTCCCCCCGTACTTTAGCCCCACCTTCATTTCTGTCACACTCAAGCTCTCTGTTACTGCTGAAGAAAATCAGAGCACAGGACACTGCAGGTTGCTGTGCAACCTGAAACAGCCCATGCACAGGCTGACAAAACGAAAACATCAGATACAATTCTTTAGGCCAAGATTTCAAGAGCAAAGTCACCAGAATTACTCATATGCCTGAAGTTAGGTTTGTGCTTAGGCCTGTTGCTGAATCTGCTTCTGATAGAAGATGAAGAATGCCTTGGTTTTGATTAGAGGCCACATCTTGGCTATAGTGTTGCCCTGTTTCTAATTGTTGGTGTAGTCAAGAAACTCTATCCTTCCACTTGAGACCACCTGGAGAAATACACTCCCCACCCCACCCCCCTGAACTTCTCCCAGGAGCCCCAAACTTGGCTTTAATATAATACATATTTTCCATTTCCCCCCCCC